>CM040246.1:157866682-158017635 GCA_022545495.1 Chrysanthemum lavandulifolium
GAACCCCAATTTCTTTCTTCGGAGCCGTGTCTTTTCCCGTCCCCCCGCCCCGGCATAGCGTTTCGCTTCCGGTTCTTCGGAAGAATCAAGTGACTTCTCCCTTCTTCATTGATCTGGGGGAAAAGGAACCGTCTACCAGTTGGGAAGCTAGACAGAGCTAGTGACAAACTATTCTTTTGTTCATTTATTTATGCTGATATAATGTACACAGATAGACGTGTTTTGTGGAAGGATTTATGAAGTCATAGTCATTACGTGAACACAAGACCATGGGTTCTGCTCTAAACATAGAAGACACATCGGTTGGTTCTTCTAATATCACGATAGCCATGCGTGAATTTCAAGAGTGTGTAGACAAGATTGAAGTTCTGGACATAAACAAAACCGGGCTCCATTTTACATGGAACCAAAAGCCACAAGCTGGTACACGGGTTTTGAAGAAACTAGATCATGCGATGGGATAAATCGAGTTCGTGAATCAGTTTGTGGGTGCATATGCAGTATTCCAGCCATATAGGATATCGGATCACTCACCTGCTGTTCTCAAAATTCCTCAGTTGAGGAATACGAAACCGAAGCCTTTCAAATTCGTAAACTTGCTTGTTCATAAACCAGAATTTCAGAAAATTGTGCAGGAAGTATGGGATGTGAATATTACAGGCTATAACATGTACAAGATTGTGAAGAAATAAAAAATCCTTAAAAAGCCCCTTCGAAAACTCTTATGGAACCAAGGTAATTTACGTCAGAGAGTGGAAAAATTGAGAAATAAGCTGGACGAATCACAGAAGGCACTGGATCAAAACCTTCATTCTATTCAGGTTCGTGAGAAAGAGAGTATGTGTTGAAAGCGTTTAATGAGGCCGTGCTAGACGAGGAAAGATTTCTGCAACAAAAGGTGAAAATTGAATGGTTACGGGTTGGTGACAGCAACACAAGATACTTTCACAAGGTTGTAAAAGGGAGGATAAACCCAAGTCGTATTCAACTAGTACCAGATTCGAATAATGTTGAACATGAAGGAGAATATGTGATGACGGAGTTCGTAAATCACTACCAAAATTTTTGGGTACTTCGAAAGAGGTTGTGCCAATAATGAATGAGCATAATCTGTTTCAAGCATAAATCCCAATTGAAAAAGCACTGTTTATGGTTCGAATGATCACAAATGAAGAAGTCAAAGATGCAATGTTTTCTGTTGGTGATAACAAGTCTCCGGGCCCCGATGGTTTTACAGCTGCGTTTTTTCAAGAAATCAAGGGATAAAATAGGTACTTCCGAAGGTTCTGAAGGAAATAAACCATACTGTCATTGCTCTACTTCCGAAGGTATCAACTCCATCTCGCATAAATGACTACCGCCCTATCTCGTGTTGTAATGTGTTATATAAATGTATTAGTAAAACTAGTTGGATACCCGCGCACAGCGGCGGCGATAAATATAGTTATATAATAAATATAGTAAATGAATTGCTAACCCAACTCTCCTCGCAATTCCCTACCCATTTAGTGAATTTATTTCACAACATTCCAAATGTATATGTGTTAGTTGTATGTGTTTGTTTCCCGCATATAAAAAGACCTTCACAATCTCTTTCCCGTCAAACACTTTACCAAAAGTAAATGATTTTGATAAATAAAGTTTGTATTTATTGAAATAAAATTTGAATCAAAATAAAATAAAAAGTTAATTACATAAATCGTCCTTGTGGTTTGGTCAAAGTTACGGATCTTGTCCCCATACTTTTTTAGCGTTTCATCCCTCGTGGTTTACAAATCATACGGATTTTGTCCTCGATCCGACCCGGTCCCAAAAAGGACCTCCTTGCAAATCTCTAACGTGAGGGCTAACGATCGTTATACAAACCACATGGACGATTTATGTAATTTACTCTTTAAAAAAAAAGTTTTTCTTTTTAGTTTTATTATTATTCAAATTTTTTTAATTTTATTACGATTAAATTTTTAATAAATTTTTTTTTAAATTTAATTTTAATTTTATTATAATAAATTAAAAAAAAACGAATTTTAATTTTATTATATATATTTTTTAAAAACTGCTTTTTTCTTTAAAAAATTAATTTTATTAAAAGCGTGGTATTTTTTCGACATTCTCATTTTATTTTATTTCTCTTTGATATTGTACATATCTTAAGACGTCATGGCATACTTGAAACTCAAGAAATAAGCTCGCTTTCCTTTTGTGGTGAGAATGTTTTCGGTTTGACTTTAATCAAGGTTTTTTAAGTTTTCTCATGAAACAAATGTTCTCGTAAATTTTACAAGTACTTTGGTAATGTTATTATTATTTTTCGAAGGCTAAGATTTTATTAACAAAAAGTTCCAAAACAAAACCGAAATTGCAAGAAACACAAAACAAAAGAAATCAACCAAGAGGTAGAACATCAAAAGCCTTCAAATCCATCATTCCAAGACGCCAAACCATGAGAGAACCGAGCAAAGAATCAAAAGCCTTCAAAAGTTTTTTTTAAATTTTACTTTAAACTTTTTCTAAAATTAATTTTATAAAGAAAAAATGTCTTAAAAAATATATTATAATAAAATTAAAATAATTTTTTTCATTTTATTATAATTTTTTGATTTTTTTTAAAATTTTAAAAAAATTAAAATAGTTTTTAATTTATTATAATAAAATTAATTTTTTTAATTTATTATAATAAAATTAAAATTAAATTTAAAAAAGTTTTTTTATTAAAAATTTAATCGTAATAAAAATAAAAAATTTTGAATAATAAAACTAAAAGAAAAACTTTTTTTAAAGAGTAAATTACATAAATCGTCCTCGTGGTTTGTATAACGATCGTTAACCTCACGTTAGAGATTTGCAAGGAGGTCCTTTTTGGGACCGGTCGATCGTGGACAAGATCCGTAAGATTTGTAAACCCTGTGACGAAACGCGCTAAAAAAGTATAGGGACAAGATCCGTAACTTGACCAAACCACAAGGACGATTTATGTAATTAACTCTAAAATAAACCTACTAAAAATGCAAAAACTAAAAACTCATGAAAATATATCAAAATAGATGTTGAATTAAAGAGCACAAAATTTTAAAAAATATGGTGAAATTAGATCATAAAAAAATTAACCGAATAAAAAGATATTTAAATTTAAAAATAAAGATGATTAATTAGTTAAGAAGTGACATGTGTCACCCCATTATTAGAGCTCTTTATTTTAGTTTGTTAGAGATCCTCCTTTTTTGTTATTTTTAAGTTATAGAAGTGACACATGTCAATCAATGATTGAAGCTCCTTATCTTAATTTTTTGGGGAGCCCACAACTTAAATGCTTTATATAGTAGTATAGATAATTACTAATAGAATTAAAGAGGGGTTGTCAGATGTAGTGAGTACAAACCAATCAGCTTTTGTACCAGGTAGAAGGATCTCGGATAGCATCTTGATAACCCAAGAGCTAATGAAGAATTACCATCTTAGGAGAGGTCCTCCCAGATGCGCATTTAAAGTCGACATTCAAAAGGCATACGATACTCGTTGATTGGGGGTTCCTCTAAAATATACTACGAGGCTTTGGTTTTCATGAAACGATACTTTCTCTCTTAACATAAACGGAGAGCTTTGTGGTTTCTTCCAAGGGAAAAGGGGTTTGCGACAAGGTGACCCGATCTCATTGGTTATGGAGGTGTTGACTTTGATGTTCAAACAAAAGGTAAGCGAATCAGAGGTATTTAAATACCACACGAAGTGTGACAAACTAGAGATTATAAATGTATGTTTCGCGGATGATCTATACATTTTTGCTCGAGGGGATGTAGGCTCGGCGACTTTGATAAATGAAGCATTAATTGAGTTTAAGGACGTCTCGGGTTTAGTCCCAAGCCTGCCAAAAAGCATCGCGTTCTTTTGTAATCTCCCAAACTCTATCAAGCAAGTTATTCTAAATGTTATGCCATCTGAAGAAGGTGATCTTCATGTCCCCTAATTTCATATCGTTTGTTATATAAAGCTGTAAGATTTTGGTCGAGAAAGTGCATAACCGAAAAGGAGACCCGAAAAACAAATCATTATCGTTCGCTGGGCGAGTTCAATTGATTATTTCTGTTCTTTCTTCAATGCATGTATATTGGTCGTCGGTCTTCATTCTTCCAATGGCTATTATGAATGAAATTGAGAAACTAATGAGGGTTTCAAAGTTCGTGGTGTCGAAAGGAAATGAAGCGGGGGGAAAACAAAAGTATCGTTTCGCTGGGATGATGTATGCTTGCCTTAACGTGAAGGGGGCCTCGGGATTAAAAGTCTTCATCACTGGAATATTGAGCTTATGGCAACACATATATGCGATGTTTTATCAAATAAAGAATCACTTTGGGTTAGATGGATTCATACATACAAACTTGGTAATCATAGTTTTTGGGACGTCCCTTTGCGGGGAGATGTGAATTGGGGGTGGCGTAAACTTATGCAAATTAGAGAAGTGGTGAGGCCTTTCTTTTTTGTTCGTGTAGGGGATGGGAAGAACACATCTGCGTGGTATGACTTTTGGTGTCTCCACAGCCCGTTAATAAATTTAGTATCTAATAGAGTAATAGCTAGTGCGGGGTTTCGGTTGATAGACAATGTAGCAGATTTGGCGAATGGGGATGAGTGGAAATGGCCAGACGCATGGAAAAGTCAGGAACCCAAGCTCATTGAAATTCCAAAACCTAACTTGATGGTGGATAAACGTGACAAAGTAATGTGGTGTGATAGAGATGGATGTGTACAAGATTTTAAAGTTAGTAGAGTGTGGGAATCAATTAGACATCGAGCTAACAAAGTGGACTGGTACGATATAGTATGGTTTCCTCATTGCATCCCATTCTTAGTTTGGCTGGTAATGGGACAGAAGTTGAAGACACAGGACCGAATGAAACAATGGGATTTGAGCCCGTCGAAAAGCCTTGATAATCTGAGGTGCTTGTTGTGCCAAGCCCAACAGGACTCTCACCGACATATCTTCTTTGAATGTGTTTTTTCTGAGCAGGAGTGGATGAAGATGAAGTCGCATGCAGGTATACGCAGGAGCTAAAGGTAATTTCACATCGTAATACAAGTCGAAGTGTAATTGGGCGCCTTGTTCTTGGGGCAACAGTTTATTACATCTGGCAAGAACGCAATAACAAACTTTTCAAAAAAGTAAGTAGATCGATTGATAAACTAGTGGATGTGATCTAAGACAATGTTCGGGTAAAGCTACTTTCCCTTAAATTCAAGGGTACAACTAATGTGTCGGCCTTACGAATGGCGTGGAAGCTACCTGTTGAAGGGCACCATCAGCTAGATAGTGTGATTTAGGAGTATTTCATTTCAGGTATAGTGGAAGTTAATTCGTATTTGGGTGTTGGCTTCACGGTTTGTCGTGAGCCACGGCGTAGTTTTCTGAGTGCCAGGTCTGGCAAGTCTCTTGTATGTGGTAAATAGCCACATAACTATGTGCTTATTTGTTTCTGTTTAATGATTTTTACCGGGGTAACCCTTTACCAAAAAAAAAATTAAATGCAGTTACTCATCTAGCATACAGTTGCAATAACTGGTTTTACGCATTGTCAATGTGACTATGACAACCTTAAAGAAGTGTTTAAATGTGCATTTACATTGATACAATCATGTCAGCAAGATATAAACCTTTGAATGTTGGGCAAAAAAATGTATCATTTTTATGATTTTGTGATTATATAGGCCTATAATGTTACTAATATGATTAAAATTTAAAATATGATCGACCAGTTATTCTTAATTCTAATTTGCAAACACAAACAACATCATATAACAACTAATTTAGTTTCGGTATACTTCGCTTACACATCTCTAAACAACATTTAACCCACATTTTCTGATAATGGCTTAGAGACACTTAACCCGCCAAATTGAATATCAGATTTATAGGAATTGGGAAACACTGCATAACTACTCATTGAGCTATGCAACATCGGTTTGGTTACGTAGTATATTCATGAAGATCATCATAGTTTTACTATATAATAACCAGCTTTATGCTATCAACTTACACCGCATTTGCACATAGATTCAAAACATGTAAACCTTAAACTACACAAACACACATTCAAAATTATTTTACCAAACACTGTACAAAAATTGATTATTTCCAATTACCAATGTATTAGAAACTTACCTGTAGGACGAGGATAGATTTCAGGATCCATGGGCGGCCCACCTTGAGCCGGATAATAACTAAGAAACAAAGCATGGGCCGTAATCGCATTCATTTCTTTGGGCTCCAAAACTATGCTATGAGCTTTAAGCCCGTGAATCGGAACAACCGACGACACGAGCGAAAACTTACTAGTCCACGGCCCAAGTGCCAATACCACCGCATCACCACCAATCACCCCACCACCCTCTACCAATGCCGCCACCTTTCCGTCATTATTCTCCACACTCTTCACCTTCCCAATAACCACCTCTACCCCGTACTTTGCCACCGCGGCCTCTAACAACCGCCTAGTAAACAACTGCGGGTGAACTTGGCCCGTGGTGGCAGTTGATCCAATACTTTTTGGGCTTTTAGCAGGCCCGTCAATCCAGTCAGGAAGTGTTGACTTCCTGCCACGTGGCGGGTTATTAGACTCCGTCACAGATAGACTTAAAGTGTCTACCGCACGGTAGCCATACAGTTCTCCACCGTTCATTTCTTCAGCAAGTGAACGGTGGAGATTAAAGCTGGCACGTGCGAGGGCGGACACTGGTCCGCCGTCGCACCAATCAAGAGCTAAGAAGCCGCCAGCTTTTCCTGACGCGGCGCAAGCTATTGATGATTGCTCAATAAGCGTTACTGCTGCGCCTTTTTTGGAAAGGAAATATGCTGTGCAAACACCAATTACTCCGCCACCGCATACCACAACTCGTTTCTTAGGTGGGTCCTTTTCCATGGATGCTCTAACTGTAAAGACAGAAGTGGACCTCGAAGGTACCAGATATGATGATTTCATCAACATTTGTTAAGGTATATAAGACACGTGTTTGCGGGAACAGGGCTATGTGGTTTTGTAAAGTAGTAGATTGTTTTTCAAGGGCTGTTATTCTTATGGCCCAAGTTTAAGGCCCACACTTATAGTTATGGATTCTAACATGCAATTAGCAATGCTTAAAGGTTAGAGCTGATAATTTATTTACTATCATTATTATTTTTTAAAACGACAACTAAAAATCTCACAATATACAAAACAAAAACTACCTCACCTGTCTTAAGCAGGACATGAATCCACGACCATTTTGGTTATATAAACATAATTTAACTTTCTATAGACTTTATGATTAAACGTATACATATCACTTTAATCGTTTATACAAACTACATTGTTTGGCTCCATGATGCAAATGAGCTATGTTAACAAAGAACAATTAACAAACATTTTTTCAATATTTATGTCCTTGTTATATTTTCTTTATCATAGTTACAAACTCCATTTCATATCCATCTCGAGTTGATTGTGAAAATTATGTTGCATTACATTCGATATTTACCTCATGTCTGACTTTTTTATACTTCTAAGTAAGATATTGTAAATGATATCATCATTTGTCCAACTAATCTCATGAAGAATTTGCACAAAGTGTGACAATTCCAATGGCATGAAAATTTCACCCCATGTAGCTTTTGTTTGGGTGCTAACTAACCCTTCTTTAATAATCTAAACACAGCTAATGAACACATGTTACAGTAGTTTTTAATCATGAGTTGAAATAGTACCCATTACCTATTTCTCCAAAACTCTCATTGAAATATATTTGGTTTATGTTCATGTGTCCACAATTTGGTCCACCCGATTAGCTCAAACCTTTATCCCTGGATAGTATTTTGCATATAATAATCCTTTCATCAGATGAATGAATTACTAACAATCATTCCTCAGATGAATGAATTAGTTTGTGATATAATAATTTCCTATTGAACTTATAAGAGCTTATATAATGGTGAATCTTTTAAGTTTAGAAGTTTGCCATGTGATTCGTGGTAAAGTGAGTGGTGAAAACAAACACAATATCAATATATCAAATTAACCGTAAAATTCGACAAATCAACCCTTTAGGAAAAAGGTCAACGTGCCAAACCTCACGGGAGTGATAAAAGTGATACCGGAAAGTGATTTCCCGGGTCGTGTCCCAACGAGGTGTGAATGGAAGGATTCGTTGAGTTTCGTGATTTGAACTTGAATTGGATTTTAATGATTTTGGGATTTGATTACGAATTCTACAATTTAATTAACGGGGAAGTAATTAAGGCAAGGGAACCCTAATAAACTAAAATTAAATTATCACTAAACCTAAGGAATGATAAAACTAAGTTACACTAAGTCCTAGGGTGCTAAAACGTAAAAACGTAAAAACGGTAAAACAACCCGAGCCATAAACGTAGAAATTTTGCAATTTAAGGGCTACGGGTGTGAAATCAATTTTCCTACGATCTATTTGACTAAAAATAATTTTAGGAAAAAGCGGAATATTTTTTTTGACTTTTAAATTAATTACTACGAATTAAAATCTATTTTACACTAATTAATTAATTAAAAATATTAAACTAATTGGGAAAAATCTTAAAAAATCACAAAAACTATTTTAAAGGGTACTGATCCTAAGGAAATTGAAAAACGTGGTGGTTGCTATGTAAAATAAGCTAAAAATAAGCCAAAAGGGGCTTATTAGCAAAACTGTTTAATGGTTTAAAAGGTTAGTTTGTGAAAAACTTGTGAGACAAGTCCCAAGGGCGCAGTTGGTGAAGGTGTTGTGTGTTGAGGCTTTAATAGGCAAGAGGTCAGGGGTTCGAATCCCACCTCTTGCTTATTTTTGAAAATTAATTTTTTTCAACTTTTCTCCTTTTGGAACTTAAAAGGCTTATCAAACTGAAGATTTTTAATAAAGACTACTTTCTTGAAAAGCTTAAAATAAGCAGTTGGAAACTGCTTATTCCAATAGTGGGCATAAACACATCCAAACACCTTTTAAAAGCTAAAAACCAAACACCCTTTTTGCAACTTTTGAGAGCACAAATAAGCTAGGATAAGCAAGTGTTCAACCAGATAAGCTACCAGGAACATGCAATAACTAAAGTAAGCTAAGTATAACAGGAAATAAGCTACACCTAAGGGAAGATAAGCAGTTTACTAAGGAAATCCTAGGCTAACTGAGATGACTAATCAAACAAAATACAAGATTCTAGTGGACCTAATAAGCTGTAATAAGCACTAAGTAAGCTAACAATTACTCTAAATTATCTAAAACTAACTAAAAGAATGTTAACTGAGGAATCCTAACAACCTAATAAGCTGAAAGAAAGATAGAACAAGCTAACTTGTGACCGCAGTCGCTGATGTACTGTGGTGACTGTTGGAGCTTAAATTGAGCCACAAAAGATTTCCCAAACAAGACAAGCTACGTAAAATAAGAGTTAGCATATGAGATTCAAATTAAACAAAGTGGAGCGCAAAGAGAAGCTTTTAACACAATAATATAGAGTCATATCACCGCACTTGGCATCTTTTATTTTTATTTTTTTTTACCGATGCAATCCAAAAATGGTTGAGGGATGATTTGGATGACAAATTAAACTGAGCTAGAGAGATTTTTGGTGCATGAAATTGAAACTAGAATGAGTTGGGAACATGTTGACTTGAGAAAAGCAAGATTTACACAATCCTAACATCTAATCAATGATTAAATGAGGTCAAGATCAGCTGCACAGGCTGCTGTCCTGTGCAGTTTTAGAGAGACAAAGAAAACGATTTTTTTAACTCTAAACTTTTACCAAACTCATTGAACCATTTCCAAACTCCTTGCGACTGAACTTAAATGACTTAAGTTAGTTAGACTTGGTGAGTCAAACGGGTACAAAATGAGTTTTTGACCAGTAAATGGCCTGACCCAAACACCCCTGTACCAACTGTTTTGACCCCATTTTCCTTCTTAAATTTGATTTCTAACAAACACTTAAACTTAACACAAGATTTTAATAAACAAAGTAGCTATAATATTAAAGAGATTGATAAAAAAGGAATTTCCATTAATAAAAGCAGATTACAAAGCAAATAAAACACTAAGACTGATTTAAAATAAAAACTAGGGGTGCCTTTCTCAGGCTTACAAAGCTCCTATTTATACTATCACTAGATCTTCCACTCTTCAAGTCTTCTTCTTGTGCTTGTTTTGAGTGAGGAAAACAGCTAAGGATTCCAACTACTGCTTTCTTGAACCAATCCTGACCCTTCAATAGTTAGGTACCAATATGAGATAATCTGAGCCATTGATGAGTGCTTTATTCCCATGGATTGCTGAGCTGGATATTGGGAGGAGGGGGGAGATATGTGAGTGGGTTTGGGATTTGGGTGTATCCGGTTAAAGGAGATTAAGGTGGGTTTGGGGTGTGGTGAGATTGGGTAAAAGGGAGAGGGAGGGGTTGAGTGTTTTGGGAAGCAGAGAAAGAGAGAGGGTTAGGGTTCATGGGGGATTGGGTAATCTAGGGTTCTGGGTTTTTGGGTTTAGTTTGGGCGGGAAGTGGATGGGGAAGACATAGGAATGGGTTGGGTATGTTATTGCTTGACCGGGTCTAGTTGAGGGCTTAAGCGCTTTAGGATTCGACTGGGTTTTAGTATAGTTATTAGATTTAGGATTAGTGTTAAAACCCAATAGTAGTTTAGGGACCAATACCGCCAATTCAAATTCCTGTGACAAAACATGAAATATCCAAATCTTATTCCAAGGGTCAAACTTGTAAAACTCAAATAATGTAGGACCAAACTGCTATTTGTGAAACTCAAGGATCGAGATTGAAGTTTTCAAAAATTCTCAAAATAACCAATTTTGACAAGTAAGAATTACCAAAGGACTAAAATGTTTATTTTCCAAATTAAAATGTCCAGGGGTAAATTCTGTCATTCATTAAAATTCCAGGGACTAAAGTTGCCAATTATGCAAACTTTGTTCGTTTTTCATTTGTTTTGCATCTGAAACATATAAAACACAATTTTGAGATATTTTCAATATTTTGATGCATTTCGGAGTGTTTTTAGATGTTTAGCAGCTCAGATTTGACCAAAAATGATGAGTGAATAAGCACTCATCACCATGTAATATCAAATCACCAATTTATAAAGCTTTTGTTTTTTAAACTTCTTAATCTTATCTTATCTTAATCTTAATACTTAATAATGCATTTAGGACTTACTATAAAAGGAAGTCTTAAAAAGTATAAGCCAACACACTTGCTAATATAAGAAAGTCTCAAATTGCAATATAAGTCAACATTTTATAGTAATCTTCCATAACAATCTTCATGAATAAAAAAAGTAACAACCCAATGTTGAACATAACAATTGCAAAAAAATAACTATAAATGTATATGTATGATTCCTTACATAAATGTATACTTATGATTCACTATAAATGACTATAAATGTATATGTATGATTCACTATAATGCATACGCTTAACAAGCCATAGTCAACCCATTTCACAATCAGCACATCATGGTAACAACCCTTTCAACAAACACCAATTCAAAATCGTAACAACACTTTATGGTAACTGCCCAATTTATTGTTTCCGTAACAGCCTACCAGAATTGTAACAGCAGCACAAAATCAGCATTAAACTTCTACAATCTTGCACTATAAAAACATGCCCATAAACTCTTTTCCTAAAACATAAAACACACACCCGACACCTTGTTATACAAAACAACTCATGTTTCATTCCTCTTTTCTTTCGGTTTAGATAAACCAAACCGAAGCACCACCTACCCGACACCTTGTTATACAAGATCTTGAAGTCGAGCTCCTTGCAACAAATTCATGAACAATAAATAAGAAGTTGAAGCCGATTCACAAATATACTAGCCTGGTCATCGAACAAGAAAAAGAATGAAGGAGAAGATTCGCAAATAATACACCTACCCGAGACCTTATCAAAAGATCTTGAAGCTGATATATACTAGCCTGGTCATCGAACAAGAAAAAAAGAAAGAAGGAGAAGAACAAAAACGACACGAGTACTACAACAAATATATAAGACTCGAAAGAAATTAAAAGGTGCATAAGATCTTAGTTTTCGTGTTGTTACAAAATCAGTATTGATTTTTGAACACATGCACATCATAGATCTATATAGAAGATCACTTTTTTCAATATACGAAACTTTTGAAAAGAAATACAACTAGAACAAAAGTGTTCCTATCTTTTCTCTATTTCGAGTTACAAACAAAAAATCTTAATCAATACCTACCTAAACCTCAATATAAAGATCTTAAAAACGAGTCTAATTTTATTCAATGAAATATATCATGAGCTTATGGGCTAAAATTCTTAAAAGAGAATAGGAGATTATAAGGATGAGTTTGCCGTGACTTGTTCTTCGAATAACAAGGGATGACAAGAAGATTTTTTGTATGTTTTAGGCTCGGTAAAAGTTTTAAGAATACCATTTGAAGGTTTGTTTGTTTGTCGAAGGTTATTTGTTTGTTGTGTGCTCTGTAAAAGCAGGAAGAAGATTTTGTGTGTTCTTGTTCCTCGGTCAAACAATAGCAGCTTTGACAGAATAATTAGGAAAAGGGGGCGGAGTATGTGATGTTTGTGGATTAGGGTTAATAACATGAGAGTTACTCCCTCCGTCCCATATTAAATGTCCAGTTTTAAACTTTTCAAGTCTTTTTTTTTTCAACTTTGACTTTAAATATTTTTGTTTGTGTTATATAATATTTGATAAAAATTATACGCAGTGAAAATACATTTAAAACTCAATCCATTCATATATTTTATATCAAATATCATATAACACAAACAAAAATATTTAAGGTAAAAGTTGATAAAGGATGACTTCAAAAAGTCAAACTGGACATTTAATATGGGACGGAGGAAGTATTAGGTTTGTGTTTTATATATCCGGTTTGTGTGGATATGGACTGATTTGGTTTTTGGACCTGGTTGATGAATTATGGGCCGTGTGTATTATGGGCCGAGCTTAACAGCTGCATGTAAACCTTCAATCAAGGCTTCAAGTTCCATCACCACATCACTTTCCATATATCTACTAACCGAAACCACTTTCTGCACTTTTAACACTTGACGATCATTACTATCAAAAATCGTCACACCAATCTCACCAAACGACGTCTTAACTGTCTCAAGATCAAGCAAAAAACCCTTGCAATATACCTTAAAATACTCATAATTCTTGGAGACATTACAAAAACGGCTAGGCTTGCTTTCGAGCGCAAAATTTTGGATATCTTGAACTTGACATTGGTAGGCCAAGTCATCATCCTCGAACAAATAACTGTAACTGATACCCATATTATAATAACTTTTTTAGCTTAAGTTCGTGTATCAAAATTTTGGATATCTTGAACTTGACATTGTCAATATATTCGTGTGTGTCGACCATAATAAACTAAAAGGATGAACTTTGTATTGTTAATGGTCAAACTTTGGAATATGGTTATTATTGGGTTTTTTTATTGACAAAATAATTCCTCGCGTCATAATTCAACTCCTCATGTCAACAACAAAAACCATGTTATGGTAACAATTTAGACTAGGTTACTAAATGAAATCATGGGCTGACATTTTAAAACCGAAAATCTGGGCCTAACAGTTATATCTGAATATTAATGAGTTAACTAAAATTTGGATTGTGACAAAAGATGGCTTGGAGTGAAATTGGGTTATTCGAATTTTGGGCTTGGTTATTAGTTAGTCCAAAAGTTGTCATAAAATATGTCACATTTGGGGTATGTTTGGCAAAACTAGCTGTAAGCTGTAAACTGCAACGCTGTTAACATGAGCTACAAGCTGTATCTATTTTTGAATAAAAGTGTTTGGTAAGTTAGCTGTTAAATGTAATTATAAAATGTAAAATGACATAAATTGACATATCTATAATTGTAAATAAATGTTTGGAGGGTATAACAGTAATTTAAAGTTTTAACAGCTCGAAAGTGTTTAAAAAGCTTCATAAATTAGCTTTTCATTTAGGAGCTATTTGTTTGAAATAAAAGCTTGAAGTTAATGTATCCAAACGGAGCTATATATTTTGAAGGAGATTATTTTTGTAACAAAAAGCTAACAGCTCCTGCCAAACAGGCCCTTGAGCTTTAAAATGACAAAGTGACTATTTTTTTTTTGGTTTATCTTTTATTGACGAGATCGGAATTAAGCATCATCAAGATACATTTAACCAGGAACATCAAATCCGTATCTATTCGAATCCTTTCACCTCCTCGTGTCAATAACTAACAACTACAAAAAACTCATCTCATCATCAACACAACCAAGACTCGACTCGAAATTTAGTCACAAGGTACCCGCCGCTGCATTGCGCGGGTACCCTGCTAGTTTTATCTTAACTGTATATAAAGCATTTAAGACTTTTATTTTAGAAGTCTTAAAATTTTAAGCTTACACACTTGCTATTATTAGTAATTTTGAAATTAAAACTTTAAAACACACTAATTGCACATTGCTATGACATTAAATTGGATGCATGTTACAATAATAAAATATAGAGTAAACTACACCATTCGTCCTTGTGGTATACGCTGACCATCAAGTTTCGCCTTGACCAAAAAATTGCATCGTTGGTCCTTAATCGCAAACGTTAGTCATCGTTGGTCCCTCACCCTAACTGGTTGGACTAATCTGCGTTAAGCCTGTTAAGTGGAGGTATATTTGTCTTTTCCCACCCACACCACACCTCAATTATATTTGCCAAGACATCAATCATTTTCTTCTTCTTGAATCATCATCTTCCCCACCACTCTTCGACCTAGCAATAACCACGACCATCGATGAAAAATCGTCCTCATTCCCTCATATCAACAAACCGATCTAAAACAAGATCTATCACTTTCCATCAAATGAAAACAAAAAACAGATCTAAAACCGATCTCAACAACGACTACCTTTAAAATTAAAAACCACTACCGCGACTTCTTACAAATCTTTGTTCATTTGTTATCACAGGTTTAGTTATTGCATTTAGTTATCACAGGTTTAGTTATTTTATAAACCGCTACCGCTGCCGTTTTCGATTAGTGTATAAGCGGTTTTCCATTTTGTTACAAGATCTGAAGCGGTCTTTGATTTTGATACACGTTACGAGTTGAGTGTTTTTTATTTTTCCTTCTCGATTTTGATTTTGTTACAAGATCTGAAGCGGTTTTTGATTCTTGATACACGCTGCCAGTTGAAATGTTTTTTGATTTTTGTTACACGCTCCAGTTGAGTTTTTTTTTTCGGGTCAATCATGGAGGCTTTTACGATTTTCATTTGAGTTTTTTTTAGTTATAGGGATGAGAAATAACAAATAAGTGATATGAGTTGAGAATCAATTTTTAGATTATAGCGTGTATCAATTTTTTTAGATTATAGTGCAGTTGAGTTTTTTTAGATTATAGTCATATAGTGTGTATTAGTTTTTTGTAGCTTGTGTATTACGTAGTTTTGATAAACCTTGTGTGGCAGTTTTATGGGAGTATGTATCAATTTTTGTACCAGTTAGTAATTTGTAAACATCATTATCTTTGTTAATAGTTATGGTTACCTTTTTAAGTGATGCACAAAAATTAAATAACTAAGTCATCATCGGGCTTTGTGAAGGTGGCCGGAGGTGGTGAGAATGGTGGTGGGGGAAGATGAAGATGGTGGGTTTAAAAAGATGGTGGTGGAAGATGAAGATGGTGATGGGGGAAGATGATGATTCAAGAAGAAGAAAATGATTGATGGTGCTGGCAAATATAATCGAGGGTGTGGTGTGGGTGGGAAAAGACAAATATACCCTCCACTTAACAAGGCTTAACGCCCGTTAGTCCAACCAGTTAGGGTGAGGGATCAACGATGACTAATGTTTCGCAGTTAAGGACCAACGGTGCAATTTTTTTGGTCAAAGGACGAAACTTGATGATCAACGTATACCACAAGGACGAATAAAATATAACTAATATAATGAATTTAATATGTTTAAATAGTTAAAATTAATAACTTTTTGAATTTGCATATATAATGATGGCATATTAATTTTTCATTCTCATAACACAAACACACACTATCATCTTTCATTTCTAGAAATTGTTAAACAATATTCGAAAAAAAACATAAAATTATAAAATCGTTAAACACAATTCGCTCGAACCGCTGCTTTGCACGGTTACCATGCTACTTATTTCACTATGTATACACTGTTTACGAGTTCACAATATGGTCTTTAAAAACGGATGCTTTAAAATTCTACAAAGGTCTAAGATGTTTTAAATCTCTTCATTCCTCGTACATACCTATGAAAGCTTTTGTCCAAATCCTCTTGTCATCGTCACTGTATATTTTCTTGAGGTAAATGAACTAACAACATTACTTATTCACGCTTTTATATAAATTCTCTTTTGTTTTTCTTTAACTAATTAAAAGAAAAAAATAAATAATAATTTACTTATTATGACGTATAAATATCAAACCAGTTTGTTAAACAATTAGACAACCGTCCATGAGGGACATAATGCCTATCATTGAAATTTTGGGCCCACAAAGACGGCTATAGGTCGAGGCCCACTTTCACTAAAACCTACTCTCAAATAACTGTAGTGGGGGTAATAACTACAAATGTGAAAAAACGTTATTGTTGGTTGTATTTCTTAGACCGAATGCAGTGGTGGGGGAGAGGTCACGTGTGACCGCTTCCGTCACAAGCCACTTTATTCTCACACATACATCTTGTGCGTGAGAAGATGAAAAAAAGAAGTATAGAGGTGAATCAGTCATCTCTTAGTTCTCATGTTATCTTTATGTATTTTATTATTTTTTATTTTGTTTGTGAGTGTGTGCGGTATATTTGTGTAAAATGATTATTTTAATGAAAGGTGATGGGTGGTGTGACCACTACGGATGAAATGTAAGAGGGAGTGAAGGAAAATGAGATGAGAGAAAAGAAGCTAAAGTGACGATGAAATACAAGGAGAGAAAGTGTGATCACTCATTCTAATTTTATAAAACTAATACTAAATGGTTATATCTTTGCATTTCTTATTAATTGCACTTAAGGTATGTTGGCAAAACTAGTTGTAAACTAATAACTATACAATATTAGCTATTAACTGGTAACTTTTAGTTGATAACTCGTAATTGTAGTTGCAAGTTGTTGCTATATATTTTGTAAAAGTGTTTTATAAGTTATGTCTAACTTTAGTTATAAAATGTAACATAATGCAAAAGGACATATCAATAATTGAGAGTGTATGTACAACATTTTAATTATTTCACAAAAGGTGTAGATTGGCGGGAACACTCTAATTTTATATGTCTTTTAATACTAGCCATCGCTTCACCCTACGCTTAATACCCAAAGAACTCTCCCTACTAGTGAGGCACCAACTGGAGTGAGCACGAGCCAAGACTCGGACCCCTGAGCTCTTATTCCAAAAAGTCTTTTCAGTGTGCCCATAGATTTTACGGAGATGTGTACCTATATGAAGCAAATACTAAAGATGAAACTTGAACCTGAGTCAATTAACTCAATCGCAAGTTAACCATTGAACTAATGTTTCATTGGTACGTACACTTGACTCAATCACAAGACTCTAATTATAATTGAACATATACATACATCTAGCCCAATAACGATCAAATAAAAAACATTAAGGGTGCGTTTAGTTGGAGAACAAATTCTCTTATTTTCTATCTCTAGTTTTGTAAAAATTTTGAAGGAGAATTAATCTCCACAAACACTTGAAAATATAAACGCGTTTAATTGATGTTTCTATTTTCTTTTGAAAAAAGGAGGGAGGTTGAGGTTACAAAAGAAAACAAGGAAACAACTAAAATTTGTTTGTAATTTTCCTTGTTAAGTTAGAATAGTGAATTTGTGTTTTGCAAAACATTTTGTTGGAAACGTTGATTTAACGCTTATCTGCTTTTCCTTGCTTTCCACAAACATTTTGTGAAAACAAGCTGCTTTTCCTCAACTAAACGCAACCTAAACGTTTAAAACGTACACTTGACTAGAAGCAGAGGTTCCCAAGAACATTTATGTTACCTTTTATTTCACTTACATATTTCTTTATATATCTATGACATTTAAATACGAATACATGAATTCATTAAAAAATAATACATTAGTAAAGGAATCTCCTCTTCACTAGGGGTGTCTCACATTTCACATTTACATCAGCGAGACATCATCATCATTTTCACTACACTTATCACTACAATTTTTAGTCACCACGTAAATTACTAATGAACTAAATCACACTTAAATACAACATACACTTATCAAACACACAAAGACAACCACAACACATTTACACTCACAAAATTGTTAATTTTCCATTGGTAGTCCGTGCTACTGATTTCCTTTCTTTGTTGGCCCTGCATGATCCGTCAATTCCCCCATGGTCGCTATCGCGTGTGGTCAAGACCCTCTTACATTTGATAGAGAGCTGCGATTACACCACGTCTAACTAATAACATTTTATAAATACCAACGTGAAGCATGACATAAATATAATTAATCGTAGAATATTTTGGGTGTGCAACAAAAGATGATGACACCAAACCTAACCGAAGACTAGAAAGGAAAGGTGATATATGAAAAAGGGCTCCACTTTTGACGAACCCCCCAATATGTCTGCTTTGCTTAGCCAAGGGGTAGGGTTTTGACATTTTCTTTCCATCTTTTCTACAGTAATTACTAAAATGATTAAATGAAAAACTGATAATTTATCCAATCAATCATTTATTTTTTGTTTGCTTCGTAACTTAATTTAATTCATAGCCATGAAATTGTATGATATGATATATCGAAGTATAGTACTGTAGTTAATTGGCTCTTACTGATAGATTAGCTAAATGTGAAAGGCAATGACGATATAAAGTTTTAACCTCGGTTTAGATATAATCCAACGCTTGATATCAACGATTGCTTTTGTATTTTATGTTATCATTCATGTTGCTTTTAGTATAGTTGTAATAGATGTTCTATACTTCTTCAATTTTAATTATAACCTTTATGCCACTTGAAAAAAACACTTAACGAATGCATCCCAAATAAATATTAATGCCTTTGGTTGTCTCCTAGATAAGAGATGATTCTTGCATCGTATAAATGAGCCAGTTAAATGATACGATGGCCACGAGAGAGACGGACGAGCTAATATCGTTTGTGGCATTGAAGGCCTTATTATGTTGGATTGGTTGGACGTGATCTTTGAAAAATCAGTATATATTCTCAGAAAAAAAAAGTATATATTTTCAAAAAATAAAAAATAAAACAAAGAGAGTATATTCTCAGTAAATCATTAAAAGTTAGTTTGTTGAGACATTTCTTTATGAGTCGTACGAAAGAACTAGATAGAATGTGTTAGTTCCTAAGAAAGTGAATCTACTCACTTGGAGAGCGCAACTCAAGACATATTAGCTGCCTCGGTAAATTTGGATTTAAGAAACATCGACGTGAAGCTCATTTACCCCAGGTGTGATGAGGAAAACGAACCCTTGTAGCATCTAATGATTATATGCAAAAGGGTCAAGTTCGAAAGTATACTACATACCACTGACACACACTAAAATTTTTGTGGGATTTATGTGAATGTAAATGAAACGGAAAACTCTCCTGATTTGTTTTATATGATTTCAGAAAGTACGTATGCGAAAAAAAGGTAGATATTTCAAAATCATTGAATTCATTCCAACATATCACGAACTACTTACTACCTATTTAGTATACTACAAGCCACTGACACATACTCAATTTTTAGTGGAATTTATGTTAAGATAAATGAAACGAAAAACTCCCTTGATTTGCTTCGTATGATTCCAGAAAGTATGTATGCGAGCAAAGGTAGATTTTTCAAAGTTGCTGAATTCATTCCTATTGGCAAATGTAATGATGAAAAATGGGTAAGGTTATTTTTTTCGGTATTGCAATAACTTGTGATATATTTTAATTTTGTGTTCATGCCTTGATGAGAAATATGCCTACGTAGATCATACGCATAATCAACTACCACATGAATTACATCCGGAACAATAAAGAACACCAGACGTACGTGAAATGCCATTTAAAGATTTTAATCAAAAACACTACTACAAAAATGGTTTTTTAGACCTCCATATAAAAATCCTTTATGAAAAACACAGGTCTAAATGACAATTTAGCCCAACTAAGAATATTTTAAAACCGGTTAGTTTGATTTTCACCCGTTCAAATAAGAAAAATACATTTAGACCGCTGTAAATGAAAAAACTTGTTTAAAAAAATAGGTCTTTTAGACCTCTTTCTTGCATAACCACGGGTCTAAATACTTTTTGAGGGTTTAATTTGATAAATTCATTAGGTTTTTCAAAATTTTCACTCTTCCACCAAAAACACACTCAACAACTCACCATCCATCTCTCGAACTAAAGTACTATCAAACCCTAACCATCCATCAGCCACCTTCACCTACCAGTGAGTGATCTTGATGTCTTGATTAAGTTTATATATGTTGCAACTCCGATTAATAGTAGAATATTTGTTTATACTGGAATAAGCAGCAATTTATAATATAGATATGTATGTGTCTGCAACTGTTGATTGTTGACTTATGAATGTGTGAATAATGGAATTAGGGATTGTGGACCAACATGGTGTTTGGGTAAGCTTATGCTTAAAAGTAAGCGGTTCTCAGTTTGCTATATGCTTATTAATAAGTAGATAAGCACTTAAAAAAACACTCCCAAATGTTTAGTTATGTATCTCATAGAATGTTGTTTGCTTGGTTTCTAGAATAATTGATGCTCTCTCGTTATTATTGTTATTTCATTTTGTTGTTAGTTGTAGATGTAACATTTAATTTTTTTTTGGGTAAAAGGTCAAAGACCTAGTAAATATATTACTCAAAAAAACGATTAAGTACAAAGGATATGGGTGAATCTCATATCTCAGCCCGTTACATAGGCGGAAAGCTTACATAACAAGATACTTCCTATTCTCTATATCAGAAAATAAACCACTACTCAAAAAATAACATTAGACTCCTAACTCCTAAGGAAACAAAATTACTTCCTACCAAATCCTTGGAGCTTGATACCATACGTGTCGAATAAGCATCCAAATTCCACGGAAGATCGTAGACCGATCCGCATAGTCATCATAATCATAGTCATCATAATCATCTTCACGATCATGACCACCACCAATTAGGTTCGTTGACTCATCGAAGTGTTCACAACCTCCTCTTCATCACTATCGGAGTCAACAATCTCTCCCACCTGTAGAATGGGTTAACCTCCTAGTAGAAGAAGTAGACGGAAAATCCTTTTTAGTACTTGATAATCAACTTTTTAATAGGATTACCATCATCATCAACTGTAGTAGCTTTCCCATCAATAAGAAGTTTTCAAACT
The DNA here is from genome assembly GCA_022545495.1 of Chrysanthemum lavandulifolium. NCBI lineage: Eukaryota > Viridiplantae > Streptophyta > Magnoliopsida > Asterales > Asteraceae > Chrysanthemum > Chrysanthemum lavandulifolium. Next base: position 157,888,084 of record CM040246.1, read on the forward strand.
CCCAATTTTCTCAACAATAGAAGTAGGACCAACCTCGTTAGCTTCCATTGAATCACTCATGCGGATCTTGTGATACATTACCGGTCTTACGAGACCCAACCTCCTTTGCTTCCATTGTACTACCGTAATCCACTACATCGCAGGAGTGCCACATTCATCAAGATCGATCATATTAAGTGCGAAAAGGATTAGATGTAACAATCTTCGTCCCCACTGCACTAGCCACTTCAAAGGCTTTCTTCTTAGTATTATTCACTTTATTGGGTTCGGGAGGAGGCGCTTTAGGTTGATACCTAAAATTAGGACCACACCAGTTTAGTAAAACCTCCCTTTCTTGAACACTTTGACCACCATTCCTACCCTTATTCTTGTTATTGATGCTTGAAAACCATCATTAACACTGCTTAGGCGAGTAGAAGGTGGAACAGATTTAGGAAAATCAGCACAGATGACCAAAAAGCTTACACGTGTCACACCGAGGCGGTTTCCATTCGTATTCAACCCGAATCTTTTCAACAAGGGAACTGTCCCATCAAGTAATGGTATCTCAACAGGATGCTCTCCCAAGAGCCTGCTCCGCCTTAACTTCAATCAAGCACCTAGCAAAACTACTTTCGACCCCATGATTCCAAGCACATTTGACTAGTGTAAGAATCTAACATTTTGGCGCACTAATCAATGTGGCTAGGAGGCCGAGACCATCATCGTAAAACATAGCAAGGGGCACATCATAGAATTTAACCCATACCGAATATTAGTCAAATCCTCTTTAAGCAAATTAGTATTCAATGTCCAAGTTTTAAGAATAATTGGCACATTCCTAATCATCCACGGTCCATTTTCAAGAACATCATCAACACCTTTACGAGTGGAAAACTTAAAGAAAAGAACCCTTAGCATTCATCATAACTTTTGAATACCATACTTGGCCCACGACACGAACATAATAATCAACAACCGAAAAGCAATACGCTTACCAAGAAAATAACCATAAAGGGTATTCTCAAATTTAGAGTTTACCTCCTCAACGACTTTCATAGGAATGGAAAGATCCACCCCATTAGAATTTTTACTACATTCCAACCTACGAAAATTAGACTTGCGCTCAGAGAATCAATTGACATAGCACCCGATATGAAACCGGCTTCACACTCGGGCACCGATGGTCAATGATTATGAACTTTGGGAGACGAATTAGAAACAACATTAGTACCATTGTCCGCATTCTCCGTGATTCAAATTCAACACCGCGATAGCTTCTTGAAAGGTTTTACACGCCCAAAACGACCGAGTCAAGACCATAATTTGATCACCTCATTCCACTTGTATCAACGTGATCACCAACTCCAACACTCCTATTAATGGAGGATAATGAACCCGTACCACTGATATCAACATTAATCATACCAGCATCCTTATTAGCACCAGATGTATTCTTGCTATTAAGAAACCCCTTGTTTATCATCTCTCAAACCCTCATACAGTAAGCAACCTTAAAACAAACCAACCTAACCAACAAACACCTCCAGCATGCAAGCAAAACCAATAAAAAATAATGTAAACCCTAACTAAAGAGTTAGGGTTTTAATCGCTAAAAACCATTCACTAACCTCGAGCCATAATAATCACATGCATGGACAATTAATATTATGATAGCAAGATTCGGCACCAACACACGTGTAATAATATAATAACTTAGCGATTCGAAAAGTGCACCGACCTATAATCTTTATTGAGTAAGATACTTGACCAATCAATGAATTGAACCAACTGGCCCACTACAATTGGAAGCAATAGAATAGATTGACCAATAGAAAAATTTAGTCGCTACGATTGGAAAATAATTTAGGGATAGAATCGCCAAAGAGAGTCGTACTTAGGGTTTTTAATGAATAATTCTATACACTTTTATGTAACATTTAATTTAATAAGTTGGTTTAACTGTTAACACCTTGCTTAAAAGTATTAAGTAGTATATAATATATAATAGTGATTGTTTTTATTATGCAGGGATACATCTTGGAGTTTGATTAGTTTTTAAGTAGTTTTTGGAAAGATAGATTTGAGGTGATATTATATAGGAGTGAAGAAGGTGTTTTAGTACTTTTATTATATCATGGTTGCTACGGCTGCTACTGCGTTTTTGTTTCGATTTCGTCCCCACAACCAAACACCGGGGGTAAGACGGGTGGTAGTATTAAAGGTGTGCCTGGTAGTGTTGATGTACGTGGGATTAAGTCAAAGTCTGTTAATGGAGGTATGCAAGTTAAGGCGAATGCCCAAGCGCCCGCAAAGGTTAATGGGACGACGACGAGAGTACGCTCGGTGAATGGGGTTAAGACTGATGATAATTTTGCATCACATGCCCTAGGGACTTTAATTAATCAGTTCTTGGATTGGAGTATGCTTCTGGATGCGATCACGACTATCTTTTTGGCTGCTGAGAAGCAGTGGACAATGTTAGAGTGGAAGAATAAACGACCTGATATGCTTGCTGATCTAGATCCGTTTAGATTAGGAAGACTTGTTCAGGATGGTCTTGTTTTTCATCGTAATTTTTCTAAAGGTCATATGAAATAGGAGCCGATCGGACCGCGCTTATAGAGACGTTAATGAATCATTTGCGGTATGGTTACTTTTTCTAATTAAATTCCAAGTGCTATTGGTTCTATGTCGAAGCTTAAATATTATTATTATTATTATTATTATTATTATTATTATTATTATTATTATTATTATTATTATTATTATTATTAATATTATTAATATTATTATTATTATTATTATTATTATTATTATTAATATTATTTATTTATTTTTTAATTTTTTTATATATTTATATATTTTTTATAAAACATCACTTTATTAGAAAATTATAGGATTTACAAGAAATTAGTAGGGAGCCGAGATACTAACTGGCCCCCACTCCTCTAGCTATAGCGAAGCTAATCCAGACTGTTGGGTGATGGATTTGGTTCAGCACCTGAGATATCTAAGAAGAATCTATTCTGGGTAGTCACAAAGATGCAGGTGATGATAGATCGATATCCAACTTGGTAAGTCGCTTATCTCTGTTAACTTTTTGTTCATGATGATTGATACTATCATCAGATGATGATTCTTCTATGCGGAGTCTCCAAGTTTTTACTAAAACGTTATGGCTATGTAAAAAAAAACCCCTTTTGGTCAATTGTATTGGGCATTAGTTTGGCACTTATTAAAATAAATTGCAGGGGTGATGTTGTTCAAGTAGATACTTGGGTAGCTCCATCTGGGAAACATGGAAAGCGCCGTGATTGGCTACTTCGTGATAGCAAAACAGGCGAGATATTAACAAGAGCTTCAAGAAAAATGTAAAAGAAGCAGTTCAACAACTTGCTACTCGTGCAACCTCTCTTGCCAGGTTTCGTGGCGAGTACTTTCTGGGGATTGTACCCTACAATCTCATCACTTAAAGGTATTCATATGATTTTAAGTATTGTAATATGTATGATTATAGAAATGTGTGGATAAAAAAATAGATGTTTTTTAAACGTACTATGAGGTTCAAATCAGGGTCCAGAAGTGGACATCTTACTGAGGTCAACATGTATTGAAGCTATTGTTATAGTCTTATTTTCAGGCAAGTACTACTTTACCTCTAACTCATTAAGAAGAAATTCCCATAGTTTTCTGCAATAAACTAAAATCCTTTTTGTTGATACTTGATAGTGATGAAATGGACCTGGCGATAAAGCATCTAGAAAACAAGAAGAATTTGAAGAATGTACCATTCAAGTTCAGGAAATTAGGAGATGTTTGAAGTTGCATATAGGGGATGTTTTGCTTATTTAAAAATGCTTGTAATGGATCTTTTAGATTGCTTATTGAAACTAGTTAATGATTCTATTTGGATTGCTTATTGCAAATGTACCTCATAGGGGTCGTTTGGGTTTGCTTGATTAAACAACTTATAGATGGAATGGGATTGTTTATGATTGCTTATTGAAACTGTTGCCTTTTTATTAAGGGGTTGTTCGGGAGTGAAACTGTTTATGCCTTGGGCCTTATAAGCCGTTTCAATAAACAATCCTAAACAACCCTTTTATAAATAGACACCGATTTAAGTATGCAATCTCTAATGGTCTCTTTCTCTCTAAGTAGGTTAATTAATCAATCCCAAACAACCTATGTATTTTTTTCTTTTTCAAAAATCATATAGAGACCGGTAACCAGTCTATATAGGTACCTTTTAGACCGGTGACTCAACCGGTCTTTATAGTTCTCTTTTAGACCGGTGCGTGAACCGGTCTTTATGTCAAAGATCTTTTAGACCTCCCCTTTTTAAACCGGTTGGATAACCGGTCTAAAAGCCATTTTCAACGGGTCTAAAAGACCTTTTTTGTCGTAGTGAAATAAATAATCTATATGGCAATTCATCTTCAAAGCAGTTCACTTCGACTCAATCAGATGGTTCAGTGCTCATGTTTGGATGTTCTCATCAGGAGACAAAAATTTTGTCAGTGCAGTGGCATCATTTCTATTCTACGTTAATACGTTTTGCTTTTAAACCTACTGATCAATGGATTTAAGTTCAAAATCACATCAAGTTTATTTGCACAAAGTGTTATGTTGATGCTCTTCCGCTGTTAAGTGGATACATGGACGTGTACCTATATATTGGTTATATATATATATATATTGACTAATATAAATTAGCCATTTAATTAATTATATGATTGATACACGTATATTATGGCGTGTCCTCAAACTCAAATTAGTTTCTTACTCCATTCTTTGAAGTCAAGTATTCTAAACTTTTAAACCCTGTCACGAATTCTATCAAGTGCCACATTGGCGTAGTTTAAAATCTATAATTAGATTTGATTCATAGTGGTGCCAATATATTTAATATTTTGTTTTTATAAGGTAATGTGCTTTATATTATATTCCAAAACACAACTGGCTTTCTGTTTCTTGTATATTAAAATAAGTAATTAAGTTATGAACACCAACTGCGTTTGGTCGGCCCCTCAATCCAACTTTACCATTATAACGATTAACCTATTGATGAAGAGGGATAAGATTTGCGTTATGTATTGATGTGGGAGGGAGATCCTCTCAACTTGGAAACTCAACTTGACTTAAGTTAGGGACTTATGAGCCATTGGATTTAATTCAATTGTTCAAATCAAAAGAACTTCTTTTGATTTGAACCATTAGATTAAATCCAATGGCTCACAATCATCTAACTTGACTCAAGTTGTGTTATGCAACTTGAGAGGATCTAAGATTAATTTAACAAATAGCAACATAATTAAAGTATGATCTATGTCAAACAGCTAGTATTAACATCTATAATAAATATCATATGATCCATGACAAGACTCGTTTAAAGATGATGATCCTATATATTGTTAACCTTATTTTAGACGTATTGACAAGAAGTTACATTGATCAAGATTATTTGGTGTTATTATAAATTTATAATATATACTAATAGCCAAAATAAAACGGGGTTGACAGTGATTTTTTACGAACTCCGTTTTCACTCCTCATTGGTTGGTTTTTGATTAAAAAATAAATAGTTACAGTGCTTTAGTTGACCAACTGGCAAAATCTTATTGCTTGAAGTGTAGTTGGGTTGGGACTCTTCAACCTCCGTTTCCCGTAATTAACTCCGTAATAGTAGAAATCAATCTTTTAACATTTGTTCTAGACATTTCTTCCTCAAAAACACACACACTAAACAAAAAGACACTCTTTTCCCCCTGATTCATCAAACACACAATACAAAACCCACAAAGGAAAAAATAAATAAATAAATAAAAGGCGGCACCACTAAACTAGCAAACAAAATGGAAACAAATTCCATATTCATACTTGCTAAACATTCGTTTTCAAGATGCTGAGGAAGAATTGCATATATGTAGTTTATTAGATTCCGATTTTTTGATTGGGGGGGGACTGATTTTTAATATATGTTATTTTTTTTCCACGTCTATGTCGTTTAATGAGGGTAAATGTGAGGAAGATGAGCTCAAGTTACCGAACGAGTTTGTGTCAGCACTCAAGGAGTTGGATCAATGGTTGTTTGCGTCGCGTTGACATTTTTCATGCTCAACATCCTCTTTCTTCAATTGTTAGCTTATCTGATCATTCTGTAAGCTTATCTTTGGGCAAGGTACGATTATAAAGTTTGTTCATTTGTATCATTTTGATGGTGAAATGTGTGAAATTATGTGATTAGGTTTTTAGGCAATTAAGATGATTTTTTGACGTGGTACTTATTGGTTTTTGTAATTAGAATTTTAGGGACAGAGTGAGGGTCGTTGTGATGAGGTGCAGGGTGATTTGAGATACGGGATATGAAGCAACAAGATGGCTAAGAAAATGGTTAGGTGATGCGGCTAAAAAGGTACGCTTATTTGTTGTGTTTATGTTTATGCTTACAAGACGAAGCAGATAACCAGTTTGGGATTAGTTGTTTGCAGGATTTTGGAGTTTCAGATACGTGAGTTGTGTTATTGATTTTGAAGCTAATTAGCAGTTTCGAAGGAGCAATAAGCAACTTTTAGTAACAGGAAATTTGGGATTAAAGGTATGTTTTTCATGGTATTTTTTTTTTCTTTTTTGTCGAGCATTTTTGGTGATTTGAAGTGGGAAATGTTATGTTATGGTGGTGCATCGCATGTCTTTGTTGTGCCATCAGGAACTGCTTCTGCTTATTTGAGATGAAACTAAAGTTAATATGTTAGCATCATATATAATCTATTTAGTTTTATCTCTAATAAGCATTTTGAAATAAGCAGATACTAAAAATAGCAAATTCCATCATAATTTATACCTACTGAATAAGAGAGGTTAAGTTTATTGGATACCTACATATGCGTTGAGCTTAACTTTTTAGAATTAGCATGATGTACAATGATGTATGCAAATTACTTCTGTGGCTTACTACTTTAGGGGCTTTTTGGATAGCATATTTGTTGGGTTTATCAGTATTTTGAGTTCGGAAAACTGATAAGTTTAGTTTTTGGTTTGATTTATGGGGTTATGAGGTTATTACAAAGTTTGATAAGTTCATAAGCTTACTTTGTTTGTTTTAAGATACTTTGTTTGTTTTCAGATATGTTTTTGTTTCTCTTTTTTAATGTTGTTATTGGTGGTGTTTTTAACTTATTAATCATAATGTTGTGAAATGGTGGTTGATTTTTCTAAAACTATGACAGGAGGAAAAAACAAAAGATGGTTTTCTGATTAAAGTTTGTAGCGGAAATTCCTACTGGTACTTTATTTATCGTTGACATGGCTGCTACATGTCTGAGATTAATCAGAGGTGCAATTCAAGGTAAATAAGGTTCTTTTATTATTTTATTATGTTTCGTTGTTTCCATGGTATTGTGTGTTTTTGGATTACACTTTATCCCGTAATAGTGTATGAATTTTTTACAACACGTTTCGCTTAAGATTGGGCGGTGCTTGCGCAATGGAGGTACGAATAATTAGATTGATCTATCATTCAAACACCCAATGTGTCAAACATTAATCTGTTTCTTGAATTTTTCTATGACGCGTGTAGTTTGGACCAGTGTTTTTGCTATTTTGGTATCGGATGGGGCTAATCTCAAGCTCATTTCTGTTGCAATCAATGGCAATCACCCCATGGTAAGTATTTAAAACATAGAACTTTGTGTTGATTCATGATTTTGCAACAAAGATAATACACGTGTGAATTTTTCTAATCTACTCTTGTGATTGTTTCGAGGGTCTTCTTTATATACCCTTTCTATTACAATCGAGTTTCTAGGTTAGGTTAGGGATTGGTTGTGTTATTATACATTCTATCATTTGATTTGGTTGTAAGAGAAGTCTTGTGTCTTGGTGACCAAGACTAGATCGTGGGAGATCTAGTCGAGGTTTGATACTTATGGTGGGAAGTCTTTGTGGGAAGTCAAATCATGAGATTCTTTTGGGTGGTTTCCGAGGGCGGAATACCGGTAGAATTAGCTCTTCTTTGTGAGTGCCGATCTTTGTGCATATCGGTGGAGTGAAGTTGTAACGGTTTGTAATCCACCGAAAGGATTATACTTAGTGAATAGTATAGTGTCGTGGATTCGCAACTAGACGTACGTATGGTATAAACCCCCATAACGAACCATTATATATCATGGTGTCTCTTTACTTTCTTTATATACTTTGGTTATGTTTGTGGTTGTTGGATTTGTTGTTTACACCACAACTTGATCTTTGAGGTTTGAAGTCTTTAAACTTCGAAGAAGCCAAAAAGACCGTATTCATCCCCCCCCCCATGGTTCTACACAGGTTCCATTTTCTCAAACCACCGGGTTAAACCGACTGCTCTTTCAGTCCCGCTAAATTTACGGGACTTACAGTTCAAGAATTCCTTGTAGGAGGAACCACAATTGTGTGCTCCACTCCTCTGACATTACCACTAGTTCCATCATGTATACCATTACCGCTGTTGCGATTTGCTTCATAAGCTGCAATAGCATCAACAACTAGTTGGGCAATAAGTTGCTCGATAGTTGCTGAATTCATGGCTTGTCTTTTTGGCGGCATGTTTCTTCAAAATCACCGGAGATAACAATAATGAGATTCCACAAGAAGTAAAGATCATCACACATAGATAAAGTCACGAAACGCATATATATAATATTAACAACCATGGAGAACATAAATCAACGTCACAACATAGCATAATCATAACCAATATAATAGAATTAATAATTGTATACATCATTATACAAAACAAAAGAGTACAAGTGTCATTATTAATGCTATTAGTCGAGTACTACTCGGCTTAGTAGGCTACAACAATAATAATAAGCTACAAGTGACACTAATCTACTAACTACTTCTAGGTGCTCCGAAGCGTCTCTCCATAGCTCTGAAACTCATCTCAAGCTCCTCCACTCGAGCCTGATTCTGCAAATAAGCGAGACTCCAAATCTGTAATCCGTCCTCGTGCCAACACTAGCTCATCCTACAGTACATCCCTCTCCTACTGGGCAGCATCAGCAATAGTGTATGAATCATCGATCTCTGCTCCAACCAATCGCGCAATATGCAATCTGCTCATGGGCCTCGTGTAACGAAGCCTCAAGTGTCTCTACCACCTCTTGGGAAATCCCAACACCAGCCTCCAATCCCTCGAACTCCTCCTCTATAGTATCTAACCTCTCCAACGGAAGCCATCCAAATGATCCTAAACTATGTGGATAAAATCCTCATGGTGCGCCACATGTGCCACAAGTATCATAACTGTATGATGGATAGGCATTCCAGTGGCTGATGGAGTATGGGCCACTGTGGATCTCTCTCCGTCCTCTAACCTTCAAGGCAATCTCTCCTCGGTACCTTACTCACGGAGCCTAGGAGGAATCCATGAAAAATACGAGCAAAATAATCCCGCGTGTGTGGTAAAGTAGCCTCTGCTGTAGCCTTGGTTGTTGAGTCCATAGGTGGTGGAGATGTAAACCATGCCCACTTCTGAGGCGGTAAGGCCGCCTTGGCGATGGTACCACGGGACGATGATGAAGGTACTAGTGATGGTGATGATGGTAGTGATGGTGATGCTGATGATGATGGTAATGAGGACGGCGGTGGGGATGATGATGGTTATGGTTATGGTGTCCTACGGTAGTGACGGTATAATGGAGTCCGTCTAGGCTGGGTGGTAGAAGTAGGTACAGTAGCTGGTGGTTGGATAGGTGGGTAAGGAGCAGCCTGAGCCGACAGTGACTCATCCTCCTCAGTCGGATCCTCCTCCGAGGGATCCTCTTTTGAGGACTCCTTTGGGTCATGCTCAGCTTCCTGAGGTTCCTCCTCAAAATCCTCAGTCTCAACATAAGGTGGCACGTAATCGGGTGATCCTAATACATAGTCGGGTGATGGTGGTACGAGTACATTGGTGGACGAGTCGATGCCTTCATCCTCTGAGTCGGATAGTATGATAACGTAAGGGATCGACATCTTTGTGACAAGTTATATAAATAAGCAAAGCATGTATGAATGTATAGTGATTATGCACGCAGAATGTTTATGATGCAATGGTTGTACTTTTGGTATAAGATGAAACCTAGTTCTTTATAACCTTGTCTCTAATACCAATCTGTCACACCCCCAAAATGTCAACGATGAAAATGTAACCGAGGGCGTGACATTCATAGCACAATGACAAGATATAAAAAATGACCTCTATATGAGTCGTTTGAAAAGTTCACATTCGATTAAAGAAATAACACTGCATGGGCTTAAATTGGGACTTTACAATTGGTGACTAAGAGAGTAGAAATAACAATGAATGTTAATTTTCTTGAGGAAAAGCCAAATGTAAAGGGAGTAGGATATAGATGGATGTTTGACATTGACTATCTATCGATTCTATGAATTATATTCTCGTGTCTGGACAATCAAGCTACTTGACAATCACGAGGTCCTCGAAGACACTAACAATGAAAGTATCGGATCTCAAGCTTTTGAGGAGGATGAGGAGAAAATGGTTATGTCTACAACATTTCAGAGTCAAGCATTCCAATTGGTGATTTAGATGCCATTCGGCATTCAAAGAGATCTAGATGCTATTGCTTACAAAGCATCGGGACCGGTACACCTTTCAAGGCTACAGGTGTTAATCTTTGTAATGGAGATATTAATTCGGCAGAGCACATTCATCGTTACTAATGTTATACCGACCGGTACTAACTTGAATATCTTGGTAGTGCATCTGTTAAATCGGCGGCAATCTTGATGATTGTTATGAATCGTGAATACCCGAGCGAATGTTTATGATCGACTGATGAAGAATTTTGAAAAAGCTTCTTATGATGCAAATGGTGTGATTCTTGACTTCAATAATTTGCCTCTTGAAATTAATATCGGTCCAACTCCTACTCTTGGATTCTGAAATATCATCCTAAAGCCAATATAATTGGTGATCCTACATCACTATTCGGACAAGGAGTAAAGTTCAAAAATTTGGAACTCATGCACTTGGTGGTCATGCGAGAAGCAACAAAGAAAAAACCACAAAGATTATCAACATTATACATTTTCTTGCTTCTTATCTCGGGAGGAACCATTATTGTTGCTAAAGCTTTAGCGATGAAAGTTGGATGAAGCCATGCAAGAAGAGTTATTGCAATTTGAATTACGAAAGGTATGGGTTCTTGTAGATCTACCCGATGGAGCTAAGGTAATAGGTGCAAAGTGGTTTTGAAAATAAGAAGGATGAAAAGAGGTGTGGTTGTTAGAAATAAAGGCTAGATTGGTGGCACAAGGGTATGTAGCGGGAGGAAGGATAGACTATGATGAGGTTTTGCTCCACATGGCTAGAATTGAAACCATCGAGGTTATTTTAGCCTATACATCATATATAGGGTTTATAGTCTATCAAATGGATGTTAAGGTGCATTTCTATATGGCACATTGATGAGGATGTTTATGTTGCTCAACCTCCTAGTTTTGTTGATCCGACTCATCCTAGGAGGGTTTATAAAGTCATCAAGCATTGTATTGACTTCATCAAGCTCCCAGAGCTTGGTATGCTACACTCTCCACCTTCCTTGTGCAGAATGGCTATAGAAGGGGCACAATTGACAAGACTCTATTCATTAAAAAGGATAGGAAGGATATCATGCTTGTGCATGTGTATGTTGATGATATCATTTTTGGCTCTACAAGAAGATCTTGGTGTGAAGATTTTGAGGCTTTGATGAAGGCATATTCTAGATGAGCTCAATGGGAGCTCGCGCTACTCTGGGACTACGGGTCAAGCGAAGTCGAGATGGGTTATTCATTTCTCAGACAAGTATGTTGCGGATATATTGAAAAGTTTGATCACGGTAAATGTGAAATGCGCTATCACACCCATGGAACCGGTGCCATAACAAAAGATGATCGGTTTGCTAATGTGGATGTCGATTATGCGGATCCATGATTGGATCTTTGATGCATCTAACGACCTCTAGGCGATGATGTTATGTATGTTGTGTGTGTTTGTTCTCGTTTTGGGTTACTCCAAAGACTTCACATCTTCATCTTTGTGTAGAGGATTTTCGGATATCTTAAGGCGAACCATATTGAGCTTATGGTATCCTAGAAGTCATCTTTTGACCTTGAAGCTTTTCCTGATAGTGATTATGTTGGGGCTAGTATGGACAGGTGTAATCACCCGCATTTTCAGGTTACTTTTCATTTTCGAATTTACTATTCACTTTCATTATTTATCCCGTAATTGTTTTTTATAATTTTACTATCATGACAAGATAAATAAAACTAAACAATTAAATCTCGACGATGTCGTTGAATCCATTCGAGAACCAATTTCACAAAGCTGTGTGAGAATTACTTTGGGGTTTAAACATCATTCGGGCATCGGTGTGTCCAAAATCATAAATATATTAGAAATATGTATTCTACCATTTTACGACAATTCCACAAATGTTGGAATTTTATGTTTTCCAATTCTGCGTTTTACGCGAATTACGCGTTTTTTACCCACGTTTCCAGCTTTAGATAGCGTTTTAGCACCCCAATGAGACTTATTACTCATTTTATGTTTTTATATGGAGTATAATGACGAGTTTCATCATTCCTGCAAGTTTCGTATTTTTAAGATACCCGGTTTTACGTTTTATGGCTTAACAAATTACGGTTGGCGATTAACGAACAAAACACATCATAAAATCAAGATATTATCAAAACATAATATCTTAGTCCACTAACACTATGTGACCGCCCTTATGGTGACTCACCATAGTGGTGGCTTCATCATCTTAGCCACACCGTATGTAAACACATACAAGTGTCTTTAACTTAACCATGGTTATTATTTAACCCAATACATAGTTAACCAAACCTTCTCTCATAAATGTGCGTTGAAAGACTTCATAAAACCCTCATCCTCCCCCTCCTTGGTCGTTTATGTCATAACACCAACATGCATTCCATACTTTGATTCACGACTTCAAGTTGATGCTAGAAGGTTGCAAGTAACAAGTTACTACATCAAAATATAAAAACCATATCATTTTCATAAATAGTTACATATTGAATCTTTATTAAAATTTTATTCTTGACTATATTAATATGTTGTGACCACTAGTAAACTATGAGAATTTTTAGAAACTAAAAGTTTATTAAAAACATAATAAAACTTTATGATATAATAATCTCCACTCAAAATATATATATTATCTACTAAGTGCTACATTATTAGGGAGCTTCATGTGAGGTGTTTCATTTGGGCAAAACGTATCGATGAGTTGCTGGATTTACGATTTAAAGTTTCCTAGCTCCTCAGACGTTTACTACATGACCTCTGAATTATGATGGCTCGAACGGTAGTACGATATCTATAAACTAAATATGTTTTCACATATTAAAACTGTTACTAGAAACATCAAACTATAAATGACTACATCATGATAACATAGAGATATATATAGGATGGTTTATGTTTTTTCTAAACATTATTTCCAACCTAAGTCGCAACATTCCTTTTTTAGGTTGCACGTATAATTTTCCCGATTTATCCATGACATCTGTTAAAGTACTTAACATCATTAACTCTAGGTGAGTTCATGGCCCCACTTTTTATTACTTAATTGTTTTACAAACCCTTGGGGGAGATACATGCTTTATTTTAAACCGAACACATTGATTTCAAAATGTAAGCTTATCTGATTGTTTTATTAGCACTAAGTTACCGCATTTGCCAAACTTAAGTCCTTAAATCATGAATCATTAATCACTGGAGAGAGTGGGCGCGAATATTGTGAATAGATCTATTGGGATTGACGAATCCCGTTTGTGTTGGCCCCGTTAAAGGCAAAAAAACGCACTATATTTGAGTAACATTAGGTAAAAACGACAATTTTTACTTATTAGGGCTGGTACCAACAATTTCACCAATTAATTTTGGAGCACGTTAACGCCTTGGTTGCATGATGCTTAGTCTAATAATAATTGTTTTGTTAATGCTGGTGTCTTGAAGATTCTTCCAAACAGAGGAGGAAAACAAAGTTACATTGAAAGAAAGGATGATGCATTGTTATCAGCTTTTGAGGTTAGTTGAATCAAAAGCTCAACAACAATAATTTTAAGTATTTGGAAGAATTTTCTAAGTGTTGTTGGGTAGGTTTTTAAAAGTTGATGAATTAAATGGAGTTTGAGGGGTTTCACTTGGTGAAAGTACTTTGTACTGACACAACAAATGGTTATCAGTTCACCATGTCTAACCCACACAAGAACTGACTAATCCATGAGCAAACGGCTCTGGTAAAGATATCTCAAATCCATTTATGGCGGACAATTTGCCAAACATTTTATGGTGTTCAACTCACCATATCTGTGTGGATAAAGATTTGGCTAGCCCACAAGATCATGGCTTGTGGTAAAGGCTGTGGAAAACCATGACTAGTCCAAAAGGGTACAACTATTGGTAAAGACTAAACAAATCTGTTGATAGTTGTTGGTTTGCTAAAAATCATATGGTTATCATTGTACCATGGTCTTATATACCAAAACATTGATTACTCCAATAGTAATGGCTATTTGGTAAAGAAACATCAAATTCATTAAACTTTTCTATGATTCACCTCTCATAGAAGTTCACACATTTGGAAGTGATGAGAATAGTATGAAACATTCATGTTTTGATGTACAGATAGTCGCAGTTGCTGAAAGGCCATGTAGTGCTAAATATTTGATGATATGATGCTGCACAGAACACATAATAAAGACACTCTCAAGGATGCAACTTAAAGATAATTCCAAGATCCTCAGGAGTTTAAAAGAACTTGAAGCTCACAAGTGAAGATCAAGTTAGGGGAGGATTGTTGGGAATTATATTTTGTAAAATAGCTTAAGTATGTTTAAGTTTGTTTAGAGCTAATTCTGGTAGAGTTAGTAGTTAAGTCTAGTAGACCAGACTTAAGTCTGTTGGTAGTTAAGTCTACTAGTACTAAAGATGTTAAGTCTGGCAGAACAAATAGTCGTGACTTAAGTCTGTTTATGTCTAAGTCAGAATAGTTTGTTAGAGTTATATTAGAAATAGATATGTACGACTAGAGATATCTTAGGAGAAGATATCTTTACCCTTCTACAATTTTGTTAGTCAATTAGGGTTTCCTTGGTGCATAAAAGGATTCCTAAGGTGTTAGGTTAATGTACGAGTTGTAAGCATTAGCCTTTGAGCAAATTAATAGAAAATACGAAGTTAGTAATTCTTGTGTTCTTCATACTTGTGTGTTACGATTCCGCATTAACACATTACGCTTTTGCAAAGAGTTCTTCATATAGTAAATTGGATTTATTCAAGTTTACTATTAGCCATTCAAGGCTACTTGGATCCATAAACTCTTGGACCTACAAGTTTTATAAAGTTTTATAAAGTTTCATAGGTCAAATCGTTTACCAAAAACAAATAAAACGCGTTTACTATATCAAAATCAATATTAAAAGGTTGCTGTTTGGAAAATAATCCGACTTTAAATGGGCGTAACGTTTTCGTTTTTACTCGTTTTTGGTCATTCAAGTCCCTAAATGTAGGTAAATATGTCTAATAAGGACTCGGTTCGTGAAAACATGTTCTAAATATTGATTTATACCCATTCACCCACTGATCTGCTGTTATAGTAAGACATAAACTTTTAGGGACTATAACAACTTGTTTTTCATCTAATTTTCAGTATTCAAGTTGCTATAGTCAGATCTATATTTTTGCTTTTCAAAAAATCTAATTAGACTGTACAGGGTGGATTTCAGGTCCTCCGTTTATGTGTTTTGTGTCGAGTACTCATATTTACAACTTTTCTGACACCCGATTTGGTGAAAATGGTTAAAATACTTAGCAAATTCCAAAAGTTATAAAATTTGGTCAGGAACTACTTAAGACCTATATCCATCTTTGGTTCAAAGGAATTTGTCCTAGAATTAATTTAAAGTGGTTTTAACTAGTGCATAATTCGACTGAATTTTAGGACAGATTTAGGGTTTAGTTAAACTAACTTTTAAGCAACTTTCAACACAAAAAACATATAGAGGTGATACAAAATCAAGCATGAAATGTTAAATATGAATATAAATGAGTATGAAATGATATATTGAAGAGCTTACAGGTGTTTAGAGTGGTGATGGACAAGAAATGAATAAACCACTCAAGAAACCCTAACTTTTAGTACCCAAAACCTTAACTTGTGATCACTAACATTTAACCAAATATTTTTCCAAGCTTGCACCTTTTTTCTCCTACTTGTTGCTTCTGTAAACTAGAGATAAAGAAAAGAGAGTATATGTGTTGTGTTTGAAGTGGTGAAATGAGTAGTTAGGTTGTGTTCAATACATAGGAGTAAAATGGGCAAAGTTCACATCTCATTTCCATTCCAATAGTAACTAGTGAACCAAAAATGGGTCTTGAGTGTGTTGGTGTTTGTGATGCCGTGTGATGTGGTGCCCAAGGGAGGAATCAAAAGCTTTCTTAGTGAATTAAAATCACATGATCACCTAGGTTCTCAACTTAAACACACATAAGGCATAATGGGTTTTTCAAAGCTAAAGCAAGATGTCAGGGTTTCCTTATGCATGTTGTAGGCCAAGGGGTACGTACAAGGGGAAGAAGTTCAAATTCGAATGTATATAAGTATAATTATGTATGTATAAGAAAGGTGGAGAAGTGATGCATGTATGCATGAACTTAAATGTAAGACGTAGACGTTTTACATAAAACTTGTAAAACCAAATGCATGAACTTATAAAACGTGATTATAAGAGTCATAAAGTACTTAGTTGATGTAGACTAAACTTATTCTAGTGTCGTATTCATTTAAAGTAGTTTTCCATTTTACGTGGGTTAACCTAACAGTTATACGTAAAGGCATAAATTCAAGTATTCAAAGTAAAACATTTTGAGTTTATGGTCAGTTACTAACCTGAAAATTGCGAGTTGTCCAACATATTATCATAATAATAACCCATATAGCATGTCCATGGTGCAAGATGCATGTTTTGACCATGGAAATATTTGAAAAAACAGGCGCAATTTAAAAAAAAATGCTAGAAACGCTTAAAGATACAATTTTTAAGCAAATAACATGTATATGTTCATGTAAAACTTTTATATTTCATTAAAGATTATCGAATATGTTGTTTTAATCTAAATCCATATAATTAAGTAATGATTTTATAAAAAAAAACACATAATAACGATACAACCTTTTTACATAAACGCGTGATAATCATATAATTAAATCATAAAAGGCTCGTGATACCAAAGTTGTCAGGATCGCGATCTTGATCGTATGATCGTAAGATCCTACGATCGCACACACAAGAAAAAATCATGATCGTTACAAGATCGTAATTCAAGTAGGATCAAATCAGGATTCTAGGATCGCGACTAAGATCGTAGGATCGGTTACGATCCGATCCTATTATTAACCTACTTTGTTTTCTGAATTAACTTTAAGCATAATCTCATGCCTTAAAGCCCAAATGATTAAAAATTCTTCAAATCTAACCATTCAAATATCCATTGACCATTCTTCATTATTAAGATAAAAACAAAGTTAAAGAATACACCTAATTGCCTAATTCATTTTGCTCGTTTCATCTACTTGTACCAAATCTCAACTTCCTCTTTGATATGGTAACTAATTTCTTCTTTGCTATATTCTAGTTTTTTCTTTAATTCTTTATTATTTTTTTCAATTTCTTCTTTGATATTGTGTTGCTTTCAGATGTAGGTGTACGTATGTAGTATCTCTTTTGTTCTACTACTATGGTACTTGAACGTGTAACTTTTTCTTTTATTATCCATTTAAATTCGTTTATTATATAAAATATTATATAAAAATATATAAAAGTATAAAACTACAACCCCTATACAAAAAAATATATACATTTGCATAGGATCTTACGATCGCGATCCAATCCTACGATCTTTCGAAGCCAAAAAAGATCAAAGGTAGGATCTCAATCCTGACAATCTTGCATGATACCACTGGTGTTTACTGATTTTATAAAACGGTTTTTATACAAATAATTTAACATATTAGAAATATATTAAATAAAATAGATATTGGAAGCGATTAAACCCACCAAAATGGATCATATGATTTATGTAATTAATCACATAATTAAATAAGTGTTACTAACCTTATTTGCTCGGTATGATCAACACAGATAACAACAATTCTGACCGACCAGAACCTGGTCAAGAAGTCCTCAAAACAAAAACTTTCTTCTAATAAGTTGTAGCCCTATGTCTTGAGAACCTACAGTTTCAACATCGTTAAAAATGAACAGGTAACGAATCAGGAAAATACGTTTTACTACCGTTATGTAAAGCTGCCCGAATTTAATAAAGAGGGAAGAAACTCCAAGCAATCAACGTAGATTGCCTCCATGGTTGATCCACACTACATGTTAGCAAATACCTTTTGAATAAGTCCTAACACCAATTGAATACTTGATTTAATATGCCTTAAAGTGTATACCTGCGATGCAAGGGAAAAACCCGAAACCCTTTTAAGGTTTATATGGAAATCGTTCACCAAGAGGGGAAATGAGGGGAGAAGAGATTTTGGGGTTTAGAATAAAGCCTTTGTGTTTATACTAAACACAAAGGATTCTAGAACCTTCTTAGCTTGATCACCAGGTTTAGTCTTTTCTCTTTATGAGAAAAGTTGGCATTTTCACATTGATAAAGTGTACGTTCGCAATTCGTCTGTTAGCATACGATATTGTTCCCGATGCTCTAAACGAATATGTGCAAATGGGTGAGAAAACTTCTCGTTATTCTCTCCAAGATTTTTGTAAGAGTATTATGGACTTATATGGAGAGGAAGTTTTGCAAAGACCTACTTATATTGATTTCAAAAAACTCTATACTTCTCAAGAGCAGAAACATGGGTTTCCTGGGATGTTAGCAAGTATCGATTGTACGGGTTGGCTGTGGGCTAATTGCCTAACATGCATTGCGTGCTCAATATTGTAGTGGTGATGACATGCCACATCCATTAATTTTAATGGAAGTGGTTGCCTCACAAGACTTATTTATTTGGCATGCATTCTTTGATGTTTCTAGTGCGGAAACAATGTGAATATTATACGTCAATCGCTTATTTTCAATGACCTCAAAGACGGGATAGCACTAGAGTTTCCATTGTGGCTAGCGACATGACTTATAAATGAGGATATTATCTTACTAACGAGATATATTCAGGATGTTATGTTCATGTTAAGTCCAATTCACAGACGGGCTCGACTGATACAAAGTGAATAAGGTATAAGAACGTGCACGAAGCAACAAGGAAAGTTGTGGAACGAGTGTTTGGCATCCTAAAGAAAAAGTGAACTATAAAAAAAAATCTCGCACGGCTAATGTCTGATAAGTGAATAAGGGATATGATGTATGAATGCATCATATTCCCAACTTTTATTCAGATGAGCAACATCGTGAAATGTCATACGAAAAGATGAAGAAACGTTACAAGTTATCTTTTATATATATATATATATATATATATATATATATATATATATATATATATATATATATATATATATATATAATCCGGATCGATTGAGAAGGTTTTTATTTTGAGAAGATTGAGAAGGTTTTTAAAAACGATAGATTTTTAACTTTGATTCATGTTTTTCAAGCGTAAAACTCATTTTAATGTGATTAAAATTCAAAATGTGTAAAAAAAATTTGAATCAATGTTAAAAATCTCTCGATTTTGCGATATTTGTAGAATACTTAATCATCTGCACAAATTTAATGAATCATCATCATAACTCGATTTTAACAATGATTTGTGATTTATAGATTCGATTCACCATAAAATGGTGTTTACTTGTGAATCAAATCAAAAACATGAATCAATTTGCTCAAACGAAGATTTCTCAATCTTCTCAAAATAAAAACCTTCTCAATGGAACAGAGCCTATATCTATATATATATATATATATATATATATATATATATATATATATATATATATATATATATATATACGAGAAACCTCATTTAAGCTTTAAAGCCGATTTAGTGAAAGACCTTTGGCATCGAATAAATGAACAAAGAATTTTATAGTAGTGTCTTTTATTTTATTCGAATTATTGACTAAGGATCAAATGAGAACAAAATATTAAAATGAGAAGGATAAGAAATAACTATAATCATATATTTGAAATACATCGACTTAAATTAGATGCAACCTTAATCTTTTAAATGCACCCTAATATAGTTTCTAGCAAAAAAAAAGTAAATGTATATACATATATTAGATGCATTTCATCAAGTTAGGCAATCCTATTTATTTTTCATCCCATACGTTTCAAATTTGTTGCTAGTACTACTTTGCATCGTTTTCACTTCAAAATTATTTTCGAAACTAATCGAGATGCATAGACATGCATTTAATTCAAGTCGGTGCATCTCAAATATGTGATTGTAGTTATTTCTTATCTTTCTAATTTTAAGTTTACTTCTCACTGGATCCGTATCCTAGAATTATTAATGTAATGTTTTTTAATTATTATTAAAATTTCAATTATACTTTTGAAAAATGAAAATAGAAAGTAAAAAAAAGGATGACCAGAATTACCATTAGAGGATTAGGTGTCATAACAAGCTTCACCTCTTCATTCGGGGCCTACGTGATAGATATTGGTTTTCATAAACACATAATCAAACAAGTATATGGGGCGTATGAATGAAGTTCTAGAGAGAGAAAGTGAGATGTTCTAGAGAAATAAAATCCAAAGGAAAGGTTAGATTAATAGTGAACATCCAACCCTCTCACTTGTGGGGAGAGGGCTATTTATACAAATGATTACGCCCTCCTTCGAGACTGTGGATCAGGCATACAGTAGGTAAAGACCCGTCCTTCTTCCACGGTGTTACTTATACTACTAATTATCTAACTAATATACTGTTACATCTACGAGCTATAATATGTTAAACATACGTTGGGGTGACCGACACTTCTGCATGGATTTTCTAAATCCTAACAATCTCCCCCTAAGGGAGGTCACCCCAATAATTACATTGAAAAAGTCCTAGAAATTAATCTATAATATTTGATGCTCGAGCTCGTAGACTTTGTAGCTTCACAAACTTTAACATCGTGTAATAGTAGTGATTCCTTGGCTTTGAGTGATTCTTTGATATGTGATCAGGAGCTTTCTTTGAGATCTTCAGCAACACATAATCTCTAGATCATCCGATGTAGGATTGCCAACATGTGAAGTTGTGACTTTTGGACCGACATGCTCACATTCTGGATCATGAAATCTTCTCATCAGAGTTGCAGAAGCTTTTGTTGATTCATGACATTTGCAGCAGCATAGCAGAAGCATGGAGTGAAAATATCAGAGTCACTTGATGAGGATATGCACTTATCATGATTTCTTTGAGATGACCATGATGTGTGAGCATGCGGCTATGGATTGACGCCTCAATTTTTATCACCGCAATCGTCAGTGTTCTATGAAAACGATTAGCAATAAAAGCGCACAAAAGTGTCTTTAATCACTTTCATTGAATTGAGGTACACGCCCACGGTTCCTCGTTTATCGATACAAGTCTTGCGTGTGATCGGTAGAATTCGGAGAATCTCCTTGACGGGGTTTCGCGGTGCTCTAGCCGTTCTCAAACCGGAACGTCTCAAAGAAGACAACACGGAGTGAGTGAACCAGCAAATTAAGATTCACTGATTGAAGAAAATGATTTGAAAACAATCGTGTATTGCTTAATAGAAAGAATTTTTGCAATACAACGAAGGTTTTATAAGAAAATCGATTTTAAATCATAAATACCTTTTGATTTTGAAAATGTAATACACAGTCGATGTGCAATAAAAAATAGTTTTTGAGCACAACGACTGGTTTTTCAAAGGTATCCGTCAATCCATTTCCTGAACAAGGATTGATTCATGAGTGAATCGCCCTATTGTTTGTGTCCAGTTGTCACATGTTTGATCTATTGGATAGATCTCACATGCTACCCACCAAGAGCTTGTTTGATGTTGGCTCTAGAAGGTTTTCCATCTTCATTGTGAATGTGTTAGCACATCACTCAGATGTTCTGGAAATACCACAAGGATAATGCGTAGGACTTTTAAAGTATATTTGTTGTTCCCTGTTCACTATCGTTTGAAACAGTTTTAAGTATGTAAAACAAGTTAATAGTGAACTATGACTGAAATTAACATAAGTAAAACACACAAAGTAATTTTCAACATCATATTCTTATTAGAAATAAATCAACAAAGAATACGTTACCCAAGTACTTATGAATAGTACTTGGGATTGAAATGACAAAGTTTGGTGACTCTCTCTAAGCTCGGGCTAAGTCCGAAAGGTAAACTCTTAGAGCTCACCGAGCTATCTCGGGAACTAAGTTGTATTTGGAGGAGTGAAAATATGGCTCATGTGTATGTGTGTTTTACAATTCACAAGCTTAATCTTTTCACTCCATCTCTTATGATATTTATACATGTATGATATTTGACTCTATCCTAAGTGACAACCGACATCATACTAAGACAAAATCTTGATGTATTTTGTCTCATTTAAAAACTGTTCTAGGTAAGAGACAAGACTATTTCCTAAGCTCATTGATGACACCGAGGCACGATCTTTTGCCATTCAGTGGAAAGTTGACTTTGGTTGATAAGGACTTCGTCTTATCCGATTCAAACTTATCCCACCTTGTCCCGCCTCTTTCTTCGTCTTTACATTCTTTAGTCTTCTACTTGATTTGTCTTGATGTAAGTAGTTGGAGAGAGTCTTAGGATTCAGTGAGTTATTGTCATCACTCACTGAATCCACCATCTTCTTCTTGACTCGGTCTTCACCCTTAAGTTCCGCCTCATCGAGTGGAGAGACTTCATCTTTGCCTCGTCTTGAGTATCACGAAGATGACTCACCGAGAGACTATGCACTCGATGATCCATTAGTGTTTAATGGACTAAACACTTGGGCTATTTTCTATTCAAATCCTAGATTAAGGGGTTTGGGTATTTATTGAACCCAATGTCTTCCCCTATTTGGATTTACAAATAGCCTAAGTGTTTGATCGATGTAAGTGAGCAAATGGCTTCTTCTTACATCGAATGTACTAATGATTACAATAAGGAACACCGAGTAAATTAACAAAACATACATCTTTTATTGATCGATTACATAGTTCCTATCACTAGTACAAAAGATAAAACAAAATGATGTCGGTCGGATGGATTCCCAAGCTTCAAGCTTGACTTTCTTGGTGATGAGTGTTTCCATGTCGGGATGGTCTCTTATCTTTGCGTTTAAGTCGGTCAAGAACCCGATATTCGCGAGTCTCGAATTTGAGAGGCCATCGGAATATAGCTGATCATTGTAGCCACTCCCGCTGATCGATATCACTCCACCTTTGGAATGCTTTGGGTTTCTATAGACATCAATGAAAAATAGCCCTCTTCGGGCTTTTCAATCACAAGACAGTTCACAAATTTCACTCCTTGATGACTCCTATTACACTCCAATCAGTGCACTTTAATCTCGTGTTGGAACTCAACTCTCTTTACCGGATGATTGTGGTTGATATCCTTGAGGTGCGATTAAGGTTGAATTCCCGGTTAATTTGGACAATCCCTCGCTTTCATATCTTTTATCGAGCATCTTCATCGGGTCCTTAACCACCGCATTCTTCTTCTTTTCAATAATCGGACCAAGCTCATCGAGTTCGGTGATCCCAAAGTCGGTGAATTTGAGGATCATGAACCTCAAGTGTCTTTATCAACCCCTCAGAACGTTCATGGCGGTGGTTTGGTATTGGGGATGATTCGACATCCGTGATCTTTTCAGAAAGCCTTCGGCTTGTCATTGTCGATTGTAATGCTCAATTCGCTTTGTCGATGGCTTCGCTTTTCTTCTTCTTTTCTTCCAGCTGCTTTTTCATTTCACCATCCGAGCGACTGAGCTTCCTTAGCAAGTTTCTTTTCTTTCCTCCTTGCAAGGTGAGCACTTAGCTATTGTGGTGTGGCGGTACATGGTGTTGCCGATCTTAAAGGGAATCTTCGTGCTCGGGAGTTGTCATTTTCCTTTTCCTTTGTCTGGCACGAGGAAGATGAAGTTGCTACCAGGGGTGGTGGTGTTGTTATTGGTGTGATTCTTGTCGTTGTTGTTCTTTGTTGATGTTGGTGGTGGGATTGATGAGATAGGTATTCTTGAGGCGGTGGTGATGATAAGATTTGAGCTCGATCTTGATGGTGTTGGCTCCCCTCGGTGTGAGAAGGAGGTTCTTCACAATATTCTCCCCTCAGCCTTCCGGGAGGCGTCGGTGAGGGCAAGAGTTGAGTTGGTCTTTGAGGGACGGAGCCGCTTGACCCTTGAAGGCTGATAAATTTCAGAGAACATAGCCTTGATGTCGATGTGTGGGTTTGAATACCGGTGACCTTTGCTTCCAAGTTAGCCCGAGAAACTTCCAGCAGTCATTTTGGGCCCAAGATTCCGTGCCATAGATGAGGTTGCTTGAGCCAAAGTAGCCACTGCGTATTCAAGGAGTCCAATGTAGCTTGAAGAGACCGGATCGAGGATGGAAGACCCCGAACATTCGCAGATTTGAGCATATCGAGCGGTTTAGTGAGGCTTGAGGATCTGCTTTCAAGAACGCCTTAGTAGCCTTTAGCACTTTAGAGTTGAGTCTTTGGGTCTTCATTGACAAATTCACGATTTCATCAACCTTTGTACCTACACCTGAAGGTGCACGAGGAATTTAGCCAAGTTGTCATCCAATCGGTGAAGGTTGTCATACATCGATCCCTATGCTCATGAACATTTTCATCAAAGCCATGTACCTCACCTTGAGATCGATAACTCGCAGCAATTTCGGTGTGTTGTTCCTACAATGTTTCAATGACCCTAGAGTATAACATTCTTGAAGCTTTGGTGATCCACTAAACAAGGCGCCTTTCGATAAGTGGGAGAACATTATCAAACCTTTCAAATTCATCGGTGGAGGAAGAGGAGTCATCATTTCATGCTAGAATGGTGATTCAAGATGTTCTGTGGATCAGCCGAGGTTCTTGTTCACTTGAACCTCGTCGTCCACTTCTTCCCCAGCGGATAAAATTTCATCATCGCCAAAGAAAGCTCATCTTCCGAAAAGTATTCCAAAACATCGAAGAACGGTTAATCGGGGGTTGGTGATGGGTTCCATATCGCCGGTGGTATGTTTCCTACGAGTCTTTGTCCCCGTTGACCCCTCGGACACTTTGGTGGGCGTTTCCCGCCTTCATTTGGAGTCGATTGGTTGTGGGTTCCGTGATCGGCGGTTGTTTCTTTCCTCCGAGTCTTTGTCCCCAGTGACCCACGAGACACCGGTGGGTGTTTTCCAGTGCCTTTGGCGGAGTCGGTGATAGTTGTATCCCTATCGGTAGGTTGTATCATTCCTCCGAGTCTTTGGGATCGATCGGTGTGCCCTCATACAAAGGCTTGGATTTGCTAATGTCATCCTTTGGGCGTTGTGAAGGCGCCCCCCCACGGGTTGTTTGTTTCCTCTGGATCTTGGGAAGTAGTGGTTGTGACCAAGGCACCGACCGTGATGTATCGGTGTCCTTCGTTGTCACGAGGGTGGATGTTGCACGGTCATCGGTGGGTGTCTTTTTAGTCTCGGGCCTTTTGTGCCTTTTTAGGTTTGTGTTCTCAAGCCTCGGGGCCCGAGACTTCCTTTTCTCTTTTAGGAGCGGGGTTTGGAGACATCGATCCTTCACAGTTGTTTACTGACAACCATTTGGGCCGTCGATTCAATAGGAGTGACAAGGGATGGGTCTTTTGAAAATTGGATTGGCTCGGGATGCGGTATAGCACCAAATTTTTCTTCACGAGGATAGTTTGAACCCAAGAATACTTGCAAAGCACAAGAGACAAACCTAGGATACGAAATGTATTTCGTCCTAGTTTTGCTCTGTAGCTTGTTACAAGATCACCGTAAATGATCTCCCTATGTCGACAAAGGACCCCATTCATTAAGCGGATGCCATCATCATTGAATAGAGTTAACTTGTTCGGTGGATGAGTGGTTCCCGCCGAGGACCCGAATCACAAAAGTGAATAGGATCCTCGAAGCCACGGGAAATGAGCTTTTGGTGACTAGGGTCTTGTCCAAAACGTTGGATCTAAAACAATTTGTTTTAACCCATCCTTCATCGTGGAGGGTTCGGGATGGGTGACATAAACTCCTTTGTTATAATCCAACCCCGTTGAAGTGCAAAGCGTTTTATAATCCAGGGTGAATCGTTGTTGCCCCCGTCAAGACCGAATCGATGAGATATTCCCGAGAGGTCCGAGGTTGTTCTCATCGATGAGGGTGTCGGGTCATAGGCATTGGTTGTTGCCCAAAACTCCCTAAGGAGATTTTGGTAAACAATGGAGGACACCAACAAAGGCCGTTTTCGGTGGGCAATTAAACAAAATTTCATAATGTCTTTGTAGGTCGGGACGCTTGTGGTATTCAAAGTTGCCTATGACATTATTAGTTTTAAATTCAACATTTGTAAGATCCCCACCCACCGAGAAGCAAACGGAGAGATTGAGTTCTAGCCATTTCCATTTAAAAGATTTTAGGGTTTTGAAAATATTTTGACTAGAATAATCAAAGTTTTTTTGATCTCTCAAGTTTGTGATGAAAACTTTGTAAATGTTTACAAGAAGGGTTTTCCAAAAGAGGTTTGAAGAGTTTTGAGCACACACAAATATTTACGAGTTTTAGAAATGATTTTGACAGAGTTTTGTTCTGAAAATAATTTGTGTGTGTTTGTTTGTTTGGAAGAGGTATTTATAGAGTGGTGAGAAGGGTGATTTGTGCACAAATGGGAATATTAAGTCGGTTTTGAAAACATTTGAATTTCCACATTTAATGCTACCACCCATTACCCGCATAAAATCCGTTTTTCAAGGAATAGTTGCGATGCAAGTGAAAGTGCACTTTGCGAGAGATAAAATATCAATTTGATATTTTTGTGAGAGGAGGCATTAAATGCCAAGTGGGATGACGATAAGACAAAGAGACATATATTCCTATATTAAATTAGCATAGTTACCAACCTAGGACATTTAAGTAATCGATACTTGAATCATTTAGTTACTCATTCAATGCTCTATGTCAAATGTCAGGACCACGAATGAGTCTTACTCATTCAAATGAGAGGTTTATTTTGATGTTGGGGAGGATGAACCATTTCGAGAACTTCTCGAGATTGGTTTTCGATACCGACTTTCAATGTCAAGCATTCCCAATTCGACTTTCGGTCTCTCAAGGTAGGTTCATCCAAGGGTTTTGTGAAGATATCGGCTAGTTTATATTCAAGAGGGATGAAATGAAGTTCAATCTCTCCTTTCATTATGTGATCCATGATGAAGTGATATCTCGATATCAATGTGTTTGGTTCTTTGGTGGAGGATGGGGTTGTTGGAGATTGCAATAGCACTGGTGTTATCACATAAGATGGGCACCATTTTGTAATGGATGTCATAGTCAATGAGTTGACTTTTCATCCATAATACATTGGCACAACATCCTGCTGACTACATATTCGACTTCGGTGAGGACATAGCCACCGATTGTTGCTTTTAGCACTCCAACAAACCGGTTTTCCTCCAAGAAATTGACAGGACCACGAGGTACTTTTTCTCGCTCATGTTGCGACTATCATAATCGAGAATCGAGTAACCCTTGAGATCAAACCCCGAGCATTTTGGATAATAGAGTCCAAGGTTTGGGGTTCCCTTCAATACCGAGTTTCCTTTTACCGCAGTGAGGTGAGATTCTTTGGGATTGGACCGATATCTTGCTATTAAACATCGAAAATTGTATGTCCGGTCTAGTAGCGGTTAGATACATCGCGAGCCAACAATCCTCCGAATAGGTTTGATTGATCGATTTCCAGGTGAGATCGGGTCCAAGGTTGTTAGGTGGGACCATTGGAGTCTTCACCGAGGCACGTCGATATCTCATATTTCTTCAAGAGATTCTCGTGTATTTCTCTTGACGATGGATATTCCTTTATCGGTTGCACGATTTGTAGTCCAAGAAAGTATGTGAGTTCCCCATCATGCTCATTTCAAACTTCTTTGTCATCGCTTTTCAAACTGCTTGCAAAGTTTGTAGTTTGTTGAGCCAAAGATGATGTCATCAACATACACTTGGACTAGTATCACATCCTGTTGAGTTCTATAGACAAATGCTGTGTTGTCTATCTTTCCTCCGACAAACTTGTTTTGTATCGAAGGCCGAGAGAGTTTCATACCATGCCACGGGAGCTTGTTTAAGTCCATAAAGGGCTTTGTCAAGCTTGCATACATAGTCGAAATTCACTACTCTCAAAGCCCGGAGGTTGTTGAACATATACATCTTCCTTGAGATCACCATTTAAGAATGCACTTTTAACATCCATTTGGTAGACCCCGAAGTTCATGTATATTGCATATGCAAGGAAGATCCCGATGGCTTCCATTCTTGCAACAGAGCAAATGTCTCATCATAGTCAATGCCTTCTTGTTGAATGTAACCTTTGGCTACAAGTCGGCTTTGCTTTTAATGACAAAGCGTTTTCATCGGTTTTGTTTCAAAACCCACTTCATTCCTATGACTACTACATCCTCGAGGACATTTGATCAAGGTCATGACCTTGTTTTTATCAAACTGCAGCTTCTTCTTGCATAGCTCGAACCCACTTGGGTGTTTTAGAGCCTCAAGGACACTTTTGGGTTCTATATCCGATAGGTAATCGGATATAGACATTCATTGGTCAAGGCTGCGGTTAGGTTAGCGACCATGCTTCTAGTGAGCATGCCCTCGGTGGGTTCACCAATGATGTTTACAAGCTCAATGTCCCGAGTTCTTGTCCACTTACTTTGTGGTCTCAGGATCCGAGCTTGATGATGTCACTGGGAGTTCGGATGTGAGTTCGGTGCAAGAGCCACAAAATCATTTAGATCATCTCAGAGATGTCTAGTTCGAGTTAAGGTTCATGAGTTACGGTGTTCGATCATTTGGATCGGTGTTTCCTATCCCGCAGGACCGATCGATTAACAATGAACTCACCGATAGTTGGTTGGGGTAGGTTGTGAGGTAAGACATAATATGTGATGTCGAGATCGACTGATATGAGGAATTGAATTGATGTTGTACTCATCGTGAGGATATCTTGATGAGTTATCAATTCCTATTTTCTCCACCGAGGTGTTGGTGAACCCGATGCTTTTAGCACTTTCATCCAAGGTGACATGAAAGGTTTCCTCAACTTGTTGTCTCCTTGTGTTAAAAACCCGAAGGCTTTGGAGATCGGTGGTAGCCTAAGAAGTATCCATCATCGCCTTTTGCATCAAACTTTCCTAGATGATCCTTGTGGTTATGAATGAACACAGACATCCAAACACATGAAAATAGCCGATGTAAGAAGTCTACCTTTGAAGATCTCATATGGGGTTTTATTATGTCTTTTGACAATGATTGACCTATTTTGAGTGTAACAGTGCGCTTGATCGCTTCACCCGTAAATGCTTGGAGAGGGTGAGCCATTTAACATGGTTCTAGCAATTTCAATGAGAGTTCTGCTTTTCCTTTCAACCCCATTTTGTTCGTGGGTATATGGAGATGAGAAATTTTGAGAAATTCCTTTTCATCACGTAAACTCTCAAGATCTTGATTTCGAACTCACTACCATTGTCAGTTCTGATTTGTTTAATAGTAATGTCATTCTGGTTTTCAATCTTCCTAATGAATGACATTATTGTATCAGCTGCCTGACTCTTTTTTGAAAGAAAGTATACCCAAGTGTGTAGGACCTTAAATCTATCAACCTTATCACAAACCCAACACGTTATGCATAGAACACGAACAAGACAAACACAAACATATGCGTAAATAAAGAAGGAAAGATTAAGATGTTGGTGACTTGATGTTTATAAAACCGTGTATGTTGTGAGAGAAAGATGAAAACAATAAGTTGTATATTCCAAAGAAAACACACACACACACATACTCAAGCACACCCCTCAAATGATCATTTGAGGGGTATTTATAGTTGGAATACATGATGCCCTAAAAGGCTTTCCATGGGCTCGTTTGGGCTTGGGTTGGATTACATCATACATAAGGCTAGCTTAACTTAACTTATAACCAATTAGCTTAGCCCAAGTCCACGAGCCCGTTGACTATTCTAATAAGATATCTAACACACGTCACAAAGTTCCTAAACGTGAATGACCATCACTTCTAATAAAAACTATTAAGGCTAACAATCTCCCACTAAGGGGTGGTCATTCAAATGATGCTCCACTTGATTAGGTCTTTACTTTTATCGAGCTTGAACTTTGTGTGTAGATATAGAATAGTCTTGATTCTTTGTTCCTTCATGCTTTGTGATCAGATAATGTGTTTTCTGTCGTTGTCAACTTCGTTGGTTGGGTGTCTCCACGTCTTTCTCCACCATGCTCACACTTCTATTTGTCTTTAGGTTACCAATGATGTAGTTCTCGAGTCTTTAAACTTTGTAGATTCTTTGACATTGACGAAGAATCATCTTTAACTTTGAGTAGTCTTTGATTTTGATGAGAACTTTCATGTGTTGTTGGTATGAACATGTGGAGAGTCGCACGATCAATCCGCTCCGAGCTTCCATAAGAAAAACATAAAAGCGTGGTTAGTAATAAGCGGATTCCGCACTTACAAGTTTGAATTTTGAGGGTGTTAATAGCATTGTGTGAAAACACGTCTCTAATTCTCACAGAGGCCGCTCTCGAACTAGAGTGCCACAAGTGAGATAACGCGATGTGCGAAATACACCTACAGCTCGGATGAGTCGCCGAGGTACATCAAGCATCACCTCACGATCGTAGACCGTTTGAGACACACTAAGCGTAATCCACGGGAGTTACCGGTGACCTGTTGTCGGTCGCTTGATTTTGACCGGCAGAGTTTCCATTCAATCACTTTGAAGATCACGATGTGAAACTTCTCATAAATGTTACGGCATATTGCTAAGATCTGCGTGGGACTCTAGAATATATTACTTGTGTCCTTATAGATGAACAACAAGCGATGTAATGTCAAGTGTTCCTATGAGATCTTTTGATGAATCTCGTGGCTCTAGACTCAATAGTGCATTTTGGTTTTCCCGAGCGGAGACTAGGGAGAGGTCTCCTTCTTCAATACCAACGATCTCTAAGAGAAAGTCGATAGATTATGCAGGGTTCCTAGTGAGAATGAAACAAATCCTTTTAAGAGGAATTGAGTGGCTAGAAGGTTTAGTGCGGTGCGTCATCGGGTCCATGACGTCTTGGTCTTCAATACGGTGTCATCTAGTGACGACCAAGAGTATATGAATTGAACCCGGTTTCGCCTCTAAGGTTAAATATGGAGGGCTATTTCTTTTCACCCTTTTCATTATATTTCTTTTAATTCTTCAACCCATTCTTTCTCCTTTCTCACATTACTCATTTTTTCAATCATTCCTAAGGACTTCTAGTTCTAAACTATTTGTGATGTCCTTGGGTAGATCCCTCCGCTCAGGCGGATCATAGGACCTAATTTTCCTATCCTTAGTCACCTTATAACTCCATGACCATCCTATTGTTGCCATAAAACCATTTTACTTGAAAATCTCTCGGAGTGTTTATGATAGAAAACATGTTTGAAACACTCCGTGAGTTTTATATTTTGAAACACTCCCCTTCACATGTGCTTATAAGTTTTGATGTAATCTGCACAGTGAGGGTAGAGTTCGCACTTTTTGAATTGATCGGCTCATGATAGACAATTCCCCACGAGACACGGTTACGTTGCCTAGTTAAAGAGTTCCATTGTTAGTTTTTAGATGACAACTAGCTCTAACAACTGACTTGAAGTTGTAAACACTCCTTGAAAAGGAGGTTAGACACATGAAGGTGCATATCTATCACAAGTTTCTCGAGATGGTACATTTACTAACATTGATTCCCGTCAATTCATTGGTTCCGTCTCGAGTCGAGCTCATTTGAGATTCAAACAACGATCATTAAAACTTTTTGATCACATTTTAATCACGTCTCCTCCCCTCAAAAATAGCATATTCGTGATATTTTGATATCAACAGTTAAACAACATTTAGAATCTTTTGGGAGGCAAACGGATTTGATTTAAGCATGAATTTGGAACATTTTAGTTTTATACTCCCCTTTAATAAAGCATAATCAATTAAAGGGTTTTAGAGGAGTTATCTTGAGCACAAAATATTTTGAAAGATTTTAAAAATCTTTTGTACAATCTTGAAAAGGTGCTCAAGATGATGATGATTTCTCACCATTTTTAAATGTAGTGCCTTTGAGCGTACACTAGATTTTTTCTATAAAAGCACGAGTTTTGATTTGAAAAATAATCAAAAGTCATCATTTTAGTCCGGTTTCGTCTTGAAGTATACGAAAGCCATCTTTGAAGAAATTTTGAGAAACGACATGTTTTGGAAAACATTTAAATAACTCTCGCTCAAGCATCCGTACATACCCGTATCATTGTTGAATGACATTTCTAGAAACGTCTGAATATCGATTATACGAGAGACATGTCGTGAAAAGAATATTTTGGATTTTTGATTTTATATTGTTTTTGTATTTTTGAAAGTTTTATATTTTTATATTTTGCTTATGTTGATTTTTCAAATTTTGTATTTTGTTTTCAAAATATTTACAATGAGCTTTTTGGAAAATCATTTTCAAGAAGATTCGAGAAGGCGTTCTAACTCCTCGGGGTTAGGCTTCGATTCAATTAAATCGAACTAAATCGTCAAACCGTTCTTTTGGAAGGGCTTTAGTAAATATATCGGCGAGTTGGTAATCATCTTCACGAAAAATAATTCAACAAGACCTTCTTCCACATGTTCTTTTATGAAGTGATAGCGTGCTCTAATATGCTTAGTCTTTGAGTGATGAGCAGATTGCATGATATGGCTATGGCACTTTTCGAGTCACAATACATAGGTATTTTATCGAAGTAAAGCCATAATCTGTGAGTTGTGTTCTCATCCATAGAACTTGAGCACAACACGCAGATAGAGACACATACTCGGCTTCAGGTTGAAAGTGCAAAGGTGCAATCTGTTTTTTGAAGACGAGCTTACTAATTTTCACCCAAAATTGTGCTCCTCCCGATGTACTTTTTGTCAGAACTTGATCACTGCGTGGTCCGCATACGAAAATGCAATTAGATCAAATCCGATTCCTTCGGATACCAAAGTCCCATGTGAATGGATGTCTTGTGTGCCGAAAGATCCTTTTAACCTCTTTGAGGTGCGGTTCGTAGAGCTTTGCACGAAACCGTGCTAATAAGCAAACAAAGAAATGAATATTTGGGCGACTAGCGATGAGGTACATGAGAGAACCAATCATGATCCGATATTTCTTGGATCGATAGGTTTCCCAAACAAATCGGCTCCAATTTTTGGTGAAGTTACCATTGGTTTTCCGACGAATCACAATTATCCATGCCATGATTTTCAAAATCTCGGTTGTGTATTTAGCTTGATTTATAAAAATTCCACGAGGGGTGATGTATTTGTAAACCAAGAAAAATTTTAGTTCCTCCATCATGGACATTTCAAATTTGATTTTCCCGAGATTTTCAAAATGTTTTGAAAGATTCGGATTAGTGGACCCAAAATGATGTCGTCCACGAATCGAACAATCAAAATGTCGTTTTGCATTTTGTGTAAACAAGGTAGGATCAACTGTTCCTTTGGTGAAATTGTTTAGGATAAGGAAAGAGGACAAGTCGTACCACGCCTCGAGCTTGTTTCAATCCATAGATTGCCTTTTTGAGTTTGTGAGACGTGAGTCCGGATGTTCCATGTCTCACGAAGCCTTCCGGGCCGACTCACGTACACTTCTTCTTTCGAGTTCCATTCAAGAACGCGGTCTTAATGTCCATCGATAAACCGTGATGTTTTTGTGAGTGTGTAGGCTAAGAATATCCCGATGGCTTCAAGTCTAGCTACCGGTGCGAATGACTCTTCAAAGTCTATCCCTTCTTCCTGTCATGTATCCTTTGGCCACAAGGCGAGCTTTGTTATGAATGACAATCATCTCTTCATCCCTTTTGTTCTTCCATAACCATTTGAGATCAATGGCCGAATGTCAATTGGTCTTGGAACCATATCCCAAGAGTCATGTAGGCGGTATTGGAGAAGTTCCTCCCCAGCATCGCTTCTATCCATGCGGGTTACGCCATTGCCTCACGAATATTCTTTGGCTCTATATTGCTAATTCGGCAAAGGTAAATGCATAAGTCGCAATCGGTGGCAAGTTGACGTCTCGTCTGAATTGGCTTTGAAGGTTCACCAATAACTTGTTCAATTGGGTGGTCTTTTGTCCACTTCAGAGTAGAAGGATACCGTTGGTTAAGCGTGTCACGAGTTAGATGGTTCTCGTAATCTTGAAGAAGATTGGTGATTCCATAGCAAGCGGGTTTTCAAATAAGTCTTCATCTAACGTTGCATCGTTACGGTTTTGGTTTTGCTCATCAACCGCTTTGGTAGAGCGGGTGCAATAACCGTAGTAGATGTAGATGATGTAGATGGAGTTGGTGCATTGGTTTCGACCGTAGTAGTTGCATCTTACATTGGTGGTGGAGGATGATTTTGGCGGATGCTGCGGAATGATGGTTTGATGCATTTGTCAAAGTTCCACCATAGTATTCATCAAACATTAACTCAAGAAATTCTCCCATTCTTGTTCTCTAGGATTGTCAAACGAAGTTGATTGAGCTCTTTGAGTCGAGTCCCGAATCGATGTGTCCAAGTCTGCGGGTTTAGTGCGGGTTCTAGGCGAGTCTCTCGGAAGCCATTTGTGAAAGTTCATCAAATTTCATTCATCGTCTCCATGATCCTCCTAGTTCTTCGTTATACACACAGAATGCCCTCGAGTTATCTCGAATATCCAATGAAGATTCCAATATCACCTTTGCTCTCGGTTTACCTAGATCTTCTCTGTCGTTGGTTGGATAGCACAAAGCGCCAAACACGTGAAAGTAAGAGATATCGGGTTTTCTGTTGTTCACTATTTCATATGGGGTTTTATTGAATCTTGGATGGATTAGGGATCGGTTACGAGTGAAACAAGCGGTGTAGTGACATCGACCCATAGAAATAACGGTGCACTAGAATAAATTAGCATTGTGCGGCGGCTTCCACAAGAGTACGATTTATTCTTTCCACTACCCCATTCTGCGTGGAGTTCTAACAAGCGATGTCGATGAGTTATTCCAACATCTTCAAAATAGGCTCTTAACTCACGATTTGTGAATTACGTGGTTGTGCTGCTCTTACAACTCTTCTTGGAGCTTGAAGAAGTACTTGAATACGTTTGAGAAGGTGATGATGATGCTCGGTGCTTCGTCTTTTGATCTCAAAACCTAACCCATGTATATCTTGAATAGTCATCAACGATAACAAGAATATACTTTTTCCCATAATGCTTTCAACTTTCATTAGGCCATAAGTCCATGTGCAACATATGCAACCTTGCTCCGAACTAGGTACGGGTTTGGGTTTATATGATGCTCTTTTGCTTTTCCTTGTTCGCATGATGGACATAAGTGATCCTTGGTGTATTTGAATTTTGGAAGTCCGTTGTGATGTTGTCTTTGGCAAGATTGTTGATGGTGTCAAAATTGAGATGGGATAACCTTCATGCCACAACCAAGGCTGTGTTCGAGATGCTCGTGTCATAAGACATATTGGTGATGAAGAGGCCATTTGATTGATGTCGATAGCATACAAGTTTGTATCACGATTCCCGGTTAAGAGATCGCCATCAAGTTTCTAACGAAGCAAGCATTTTCCTAAAGCAACCTCTAAATCGCATCACGTAATCGCCTGATCGAAAACAAATTGTGTCCCAACCCTTGGACATAGTAAACCGAGTGATCAAATAATTTCCAAAGGTAGATCTCCATAACCCATGATAGGCGCTACATGATCATTTCCAAACATACGGTTCCCATGAATTGACAAACGAAATTGATCGCCAGCTTGATTCTGGTCATGTGCTTGGAGCAACCAGTCGACGATCCAAAGACATATTTCGATAACACGCCAATCACGTAAGAAGAAGATTTTGGAAACCGTTTTGATTTTGGTTCCTTTGGGTTAGAGGTAAAATCCGATAACACTCATCGAAGTTATCTATTGGTAAGACAGGTTTATCACTCATTCTACCATTACGGGTGTGAAAGTTCTACCCGTGGGTTTCAAATGTCATCCTAAAGTAAACATTATGCTCCCTATCGGTAGTGTAAAGCCTAAGTCTCACAACTAGTCTTCGTATTCGTTTAGCATAAGTTCTTTTGGGAACATTCTTCTTAACAGGCTTAACAATCTCATTCTTAGAAACACAATCATCATGAACATTAGTTAAAGATTTCTTGCAAGTTAAACAAAGAGATTCAACACATTCATTAGACTTAGCAAGTTTCATAGGTTCATTACATTCAGATGAAATGTCTTTCTTATTACAAAGCGGTAAACTCCTAGGGTGTTCTTCTACTTTCTTCTCTTTATTCAGCGACTACTCTTAGAGGCAAGCGAGACTCTATTGTTCCTTGTATTGCTCTTAGGCTTTAGTCTGCTTGCTCCTAGAGTGCTTCCTAGACACAGTAGAAGGTAAGGCACACTCATTAGGATTCACAATCGTATCTAGAGAAGTGGTTTCGACTTTCCTAGTCTCTTTAGAGTGCTTTTCTAAACTTATGTCGTTTGTTCCATATGTTTTAGATGTGGAGGCGGGCGCATTAGTGGTACTCATCTTAAAAAGGCCGGGAGCTAAAACTTTTGGTTTCTCGATAACCGCTTTTCCTTTATCAACATTTTGTTTAGGCAAGGCGGTGGAGTGGTGATTTTGATAAATCATTTTCTCATTGACTTTTGGAGGAGGCATTGAAGCAGACATTTTGGTTTTAAAACCGGCTTGGGAACATTTGCTTTCTCCTCGACCAATGGTTTTGAAATCTTAGTATCCATGCCTTTCCTTTTTGACATTCGGTGAGCCCTCAAAAGATCATTTTAGCTTTCATGTCATTGTAGGCACGCTCATCGACGGTTTGTCATACTTGCATTCCTCGGTTTTCGATCAAGTTGTTTAAAATATGAGATATTTTCTTTTCAAGTTTCTCAAGTGCTTTTCATATTTTGAAACAATTTTGGAGGTCTCGATCGAGTCTTTCATGATCTTCAACGAATATGTTTGCAAAATGATGGACATAATATCGATGGTCGAACATCTTGAAGAGAGTCATTTAAATTTTCCAAAACTTTGATTTGTTCAACAGGTCATTAGCTTGCTTTACCGTGGATTTATGGTCCTTGACAAAGTCACTTGTTTCTTTCAAAATGCTTGTTCAAAATGAATTACCCTTGCACCGATGGCATTCGGTGAGGGCAATTTGAGTTCAAAATACTTTTTATTTTCATTATCAAAACTATTAAACCGATGTTTGTTGTAATATTGGTTTTAGTTTTAACAATGTCTTGAAGATCCACAATTCTAGTTTTCACATTTTCTAAAATACTTCTCGCATCACTTGTGTTAAAAGGATTGTTTGAAGACATTTGTTCAATGTTGAAAGAGAATTTGAGACAACAACCGGTTTTGAAATGATTTTGAAGCAGTGTTGACTCTTGTTTGAAACACTTGGTGTGATGGAAAACTTTGACTTTTCTTTTGATTAACAAAAGTAATTCCGTTAATTTTGTTCCATTTGTTATAATCAATTGGTTTGATTTCCGGATGTTTTTGTTTCATTTTGGATCTACTCTCCTCAGATAGTTCTAACGTTTCAAGAGAATCACGAACAATAATGGGTTCATGTAAAACATTTCCATTGTTTAACACATTCGAGATTTACGAGCTTTCTTGAGGAATGAAGAAGGTCATTACCAAGTGCCATTCTATTATTAGTATGAAAACGCGGATTTACTTGATTAGAAAGCATCTTGATTGTTTGAGCGTAATGACCCGTTTTAAGAAGCAAATTTTCCAAAGTTTGGATTTTTCATTTTATCAAGAATTTCATCAAGAAGAGAATCTTCTCATTTTGAAAATCGATAATCAACTGCTTCTTCTCTTTTCAAGATCGAGAAAACATTTCTTTTGTTTAGAAAGTTGGTTATTTAAATCGAGAAATTTCCTTGTTTAAAGATTTAATTTTTAAGTTCAAATTCACATCAAGTGTGTTATACTTGATTTGCAAAATTGTTCTTTAGAAACCAAATTTCGATAACCAATTTCTAATTACGATTCTTTGTTTTACGAAATTCAAAGGCTTTTATGCACTCCTTGTAACTCTCAAGCTCGGCGGTCAATTTAGCATTCGCGCCTTAACTTCTCGATTGACCTTTTGACTTTTTCGATTTCAATGCCACGATTATTGATTAATGATTCAAAATAAGCACGTGTTTCCTCATCGGTCTCGGTATTTTGTGCCACACGGTCTCCTAGGATCCACATCTAGAGTCTCAAAGTTGGTATTGCTACAACTCGGATTGTCCGGTATGTATCATAAGTAGGTGCCGATGTCACGAAATCTTTGTTCGTCATGAGTAAACACATCAAATATGACATTGTTATAGCATGGATCGGTGATTGGTACCTCGACATCACTGCGTTGGCGTCATAGACGGAGGTGCGTCGAGAATCGATTATCGTGCTTAGTCTCTCAAGATTTGCCATGAAGATGGGTTTGCATTGAGTTCCTCGAGGTCTTCCAAATCATCCATAATAGCCATAAAGTCATGTTCCTCGAGACTCAATTGAAGTCCAGTTGTTCCTTTTGTACCAACATGATAGCTTTACGAAGATCACAAGATCCTTCTTTTTCGGCTTAGTTGGACAATTCCTTGCCATGTGACCCAATCCTTGACAGTTATAACACTTAACACGATTACCACGATTCACATTTCCATAATTCCCAATGACCTGAGCTACAACATTCCCATTACGATTACCCAACGCTCTATTCCCAACATTAAGATCCATCGATTACCACGATTCGGAACCGCTGATTACCCATCCGAAATCCAAGAGCATATCCTCGTGGGTTCGCAATAACTCCAACCATTTGTCTTTGATTACCCATGTTCACACCGGTGTGCAATTTTCTGTTCGCGTAGTATTTGATGAAATCCTTTGGTGTTGTTAGTTGGTGTGGAATAGCGACCTCTGAATGCTTTACCCAAGAATGCAAATGCTTGTGACAAAGCTTCTTCTCGTTCCATTTCAAGATCGATTCCTTGTTCTCGTAATGTTGTTGTTCAAGTGGATAGTTTTGTTGTTGAGGATGTATTCGCAAGTTGTTGTTAGTGGAAGATGATGAAGCTTGTTGTTGTGTATTCACCGGAGTTTGAGTCTTTGCAATGAGTGCCAATGGATCATGATTCTTTGCTAATCTTTCTTGCGACTTCATTCACTTCATTTGGTTTTGTTTGAAAATCGTTGAGTTGATCAAAGTTCACTTGATGTAAGTCTTTTGTTTGGTTGACAATAGTGACATATCGTCCCCATTCTTCCGGTAGATTGTTCAAGAACTTGATGTTGCTCACGATAGTTACGGGTGTCAACTTGTTTCCGATCGACTCATTCATTAAAGTGCGTAACCTTCCATAGTAGGATTCAATGGATTCTCCCGGGTAGATGTAATCTTTTCCCCAGCGATTAGCGACTTGTTCTCTCGTATCTTGTTGACCAATTTGGGTTCCATGACAAAGCCGCCTAACACGTTCCCACATATCGAAAGCGGTTTCTGGCTTGCTCACAAAGACAAGATGTCTCTTGGTAAACCTAGTTGGACAATATGAATTGCCATGTCATCCGCTTCGACTTGCTTGATCCTCTTGAGTATTCGATTCTTTTGAAGACGAAAAAATGGTGGGACTTGTCAAGGTATGAAGGGTCCATCCCGAATGGATTTGATCATCAATTTTCCATTAGGTTTTGTCTTGATGTAACGAAGCATTCGACTTGTCCATTGAAGATAACCACCTTTTCCAACATAGGAGGACGGTTTTCGGCACCGGTGCATGAATGTCTTGTTGAGTTGCCATTGATGAAGGTATGATATGATAAAGTTGATGTAGGATCGATTCAACGATAAAGGAGTTGTGTTTGATGAAGATTAAGCTCGGTTGTTGTAGTGAAAATTTGCTCTAAAAACTTAAAAACCTCAATAACTTCTGTTCGGAGCGTTTTTAGGACTTGAAGGTTGACCCAAATTAACTTTGGTTATTTCGATGGTCTATTCTCCTCGTTCTCACGATCGTTTTGATGGGTAGATCGTGAAAACCAGATTACGAGTTCAAAAGTTATAGCCGTTTGAAGTTTTGCTCAAAATCTTACTCGTAAACCGGTTCTTATGCGAGAAATGAATGCTTATGCGTAGGATTGCTTATGCGTAGGAGTCCTTATCGTAAAGAGCTTAGGCGTAGGATTCTTATCGTAAACCTAAGGTTAAGCGTAAGTCTTGTGCGTAAACTTTAAGCGTGAAGTAAAGTACCTTACGCGTAAGAGTTAACTTATGCGTTGAGTGTTTACTCGTAAGCTTTACGCTTATGCGTAAGAGTTGGTTTAAAACCAAAATCCTTTACACCGTCACGGTAGTAAAAGATATCCGAAAGTCGGTGTTCCACACACTTATCCAAGTGAGGAAGCACCGAGTCACCGTTTTTGCACGAAGATTCTTCACCAAAAGTTATGCGTAGAAACTTCTACGCGTGAGAAATAGGGTTTTGACTTTTCTTCTGGCGTAAAACTAGGGTTTTGACTTCGCGTAAAAATTTCCAGGATTCAACCGATTTACGATGCAAATAACTTCCAAAACACTCAAATACCAAGATTGTTTTGACCGAAACACCCAAAATGTTTTTGTGCTTCTGCGTGAAATGAACCACGAACC
The DNA here is from genome assembly GCA_022545495.1 of Chrysanthemum lavandulifolium. Taxonomy (NCBI): domain Eukaryota; kingdom Viridiplantae; phylum Streptophyta; class Magnoliopsida; order Asterales; family Asteraceae; genus Chrysanthemum; species Chrysanthemum lavandulifolium. The sequence continues at coordinate 157,929,054 of CM040246.1, forward strand.
AAAAGGAAGTATGGAGGGTTTATATACCCAAACACATACATCTATGGGTAATTGACATAACAAGCCCATGTGTTTAAGGTAACAAAGATAGAAACAAGAATCCCGCCAATGTCGCTCCATTTACGAGTTAGGAGTGATTGCAACAATCTTCCCCAATGGGACGACATAAGGGATTACTTACAACATTTACTACAAATATAGAAAACTAATAAAGAAAGGTCTTCATAAGCTCTTCAAGTGCGAGGATGATGAAAGTTTACGCCTTTGTCTTCTTCTCGTACCTTGACTTGAGAACCGCTTTCTTCACTTGTAGACAAATGATGTAATATGCATAAATTGGATTAACTTCCCCAATTCATGCCACATGTCTTTAGCAACTTCTCCGACATTCCTTTTTGGCGAAGTTTCAATCGCTTTCCCAAACCGACAAACCGCCTTCAGCAGATTCAAACTTTGATGTAGTGAACATTTCTCTAACTTTGACGCCAAGACGCAATGGAATTTGTAGATGAGCAAGAAACCACGCAAGGTAACTGACTTGTTGCGGAAAATCCGCTCGAGGGTAACATGCAAGAAATCAACAAGATCTTCTCACGTATGTAGATGCTTCACACCAAACAAACCACTTAAAGACTAAATGAAACGACTTCCCCGAATGTTGCGGTTCATCTAATAATAGTTACCAGAATCTGCAATTATCGATAAATGACCGTGTGCGAGGCATCACAACGCCATAATTAGGTAACTTCACGCATGATAACTCCGTGAAAGTGAGACGATAACACCAAAGTGAGACGTTTAAACCACGTATCGCCTCATTTCTTCCCGTGAATGAAGAAATTCATGAAAGGAGAGGGTTTTCGTAATAAAATACAAAAACAACAAAGGAAGCGTACACCACCTATACTCTCTCCCCGATGTTTTCAATGAATCGAATCATACACCATGTATGTTGATGATGAAATTGGAGACATCGAAACCATGTATGTTCAATTAATCGAACAAGTGTGAAGTACCATAAATATCTCATGAGAACCAATTGTCGATAAAACTTCGCTACTCGAGTATACTCTTCTCACTAACTCTTTACCGACCCCATTATCATTCCGACGGCTTTTGTAGTGACTCATCGATGGAGAAAACCCAATATGATGAACTTGAGATCAAGTAGTATAACCCGAACTTGTGACTTAAACTTGCACTATTGTCGACGAAGAACCCTTTTTATTAACTCCATCGAAAAAGGTAAACTTAAAGTTTCTCAAATTATCCACACCTTAGTGTGACACTTGAGGACAACAACGTAACTCCTTAAAAGTGATAGTTATAAGTCAGAGCACAACAACGTAACTCCTTACATCAGTTCAACTAGATAACTTAAGTCTTTGTCATTCGTATCGCTTAAAACTCGAACAAGGATCTCAAGAATCATGCATCCAACCAACCCCGATATCTTCGTGATACTAAGTACACGCACTGCAAATCCCACTTCAACCTCAAATAAATAATAGTAAATTCACGCCGTAGTCACATCTTGCGGTTAAATTCTCAAAACTAGCCTTCATTAGTGGTTTAAATGAACTTGATAATGGTTTCCTGATCTTGTCAAAAAAATTATGTATCCCCGTGAAAATTTATCATACCAAAATACCACTCCTTTCGCCAAAGAATTATACCAATAATTATATCAATGTATTAAAATACATATAAATAATTAAATTTCAGCTCTTAAAAAATTATTGGTATAACTCTTTTCGGATAGAAACTTTGGCCTAGTCCAACTTGATATGGTATAACAACCCGTCGCTCAATAAAATTAACAGAACCACGGCCAAAGTCCAAAATAATAACAAGATCCAATTACTTAAACCATGAGGCCCGATTGTGTGATATTTCAACTTGGATCCATAAACCATATGTCCATAATTACCCAATAGGCACGACCCAAGTCCAAAAAGGCTAACCCGATCCACAAAACAACTGGTACTATAAGACATGGGTACACTCATTTAGTCTTAACCTAACCCTAATCACTGATATGTTATTTTCCTCCGCCCCCAGAACCTGTTTTCTCTCTCGTTGAAACACAGCCACCAACACAACTATACATATCATATCTAATCTCATCTTCATCCAATCATCTCCTCAACTAATAAATCAATCCAAATAACAAAATACAATCGGTACCTAATTACTATGTTAGGCTCTTCATTGGCTTCAAGAAATGATCTTCAAGATCCATTGGGGTCTCGGGTAGGTTTTATTGCATGTGTTTTCTTGTTTAAAACGAACCAAGGATAAGAGAGGGTAACATAGTTGTTATCTTCCTTGTTCTCATGTTTCGATATTAATTAAAAAAAATGATCGATGATGTTGATATGAGTTCAACATAAGATTCTTTGAAAGGTTGAAGAATTGAACCATATCCTAGATCAAATTGTCACTTTGTTTTCGCTAGACACGCTCAAATGATTATTTGGGATTGATAACGAGTGAGAGTTTTGTAGATGATAGTTGAAACTGTTGATGGACATTCGGATTTAAAGTTATTTAGTTTGTTTTGGTGTTGGGTTAATGTGGACCGAGGATGGTGAGAACCTGAGGTCGTTATGTGGTTTGGTATATTAGTTTGGTCAAAAATTGTCCCCTTCTTCTTCATTTCTGTCCTTACGCGTAAGGTTGAAAACCTTATGCGTAAACATTTTTACGCATAACATCTTAAGCGTAAGCTTTTTGCTTATGCTTAACATGTACTTACGCCAGAAACCATTAAGTTACACGTAGTTAAACTCACGCTGTAAGCTTACACGTAGTTTCATGTTTGGCGAAAAACTTACGAGTAACTTTCCAAGCTACTCGTATCCAAACCGAAGATCCATAGGCGTAAGAATAGGGTTTTGACCCATGTTGACTTTTTTCCGCGATGTATTCACCAAGAATCTGCCTAGATTCATAGTAACCCAGAAAAATACATATAATGACCCACTTTGACCACGAAGACTTGACCATAAACCATCAAAAGTTTCACGAATATGATACAAAAAGTATACGAGAGTAACAGATAATAAAACTGTAGCAAAACTGCTTGTGACCTTTTACTTTTCTCATATCCCATACAACTTTTGACCAAAAATACATTAAACTTGAATAAAACCCGTTAAACACTAAAATAATGTTAAAAGTTAACAACTTTGTTAAACAGATTTTTATACAAGATTTAAACAAGATAAAATCACCAAAAAATCAACCAATGATACAAAACCGACCTTTCTCTTGATACCAATGTAAGGACCGTATATTTGGTTGATATGGTGAATCGGGAGGTCTTGGAAGATGGAAGAAAGCCATCTTCAAGTTAGAGAGAGAAGCTAGAGAGAGAAGGGAAATACTATGTGTTTATTGATAAGAAAAGGTGAAGTTTACACAAAGAGATCTCACCCCTCCATGGAAGTATGGAGGGGTTTATATACCCAAACACATACATCTATGGGTAATTGACATAACAAGCCCATGTATTTAAGGTAACAAAGATAGAAACAGTAATCCCGTCAATGTCGTTCCATTTACGAGTTAGGAGCGATTCCAATACACACACACTCAAGCACACCCCTCAAATGAGACTTTGAGGGGTATTTATAGTACAAGTGACTTGATGCCCTAAAAGGCTTTCTATGGGCTTTCGTGGGCTTGGACATGGGTTGGATTGGATATAAGGCAAGCTTAACTAATACCCATTTAGCTTAGTCCAATCCACGAGCCCGTTGACTATTCTAGCACGATATCTAACACACGTTACAAAGTTACTAAATGTGAATGACCATCACTTCTAATAAAAACTATTAAGGCTAACACAACGTTAAAGAGCGTGTGAGCATGTTGGAGAAAGACGTGGACACACTGGAGCAACGAAGCAGACCTGATGCGGATAACCTCAACATACTATCACTTTCACCACAAAGAACAAAGAACTTAAGAACAAAGAAATCAAAAGACGTCAAAGCAGAATACTTCAAAAGATACAAGATCCCTACTCTGGGGAAATTGTTCGAATCAAGGCACTTCTTCTTACAAGAAAGAAGAATGTCAGAAGACGTCAAAGCTACTATTACAACAGCACCTACATCGTTTATCACTTCTTCATTCATCACCAACACTTAGGGGGAGATTGTTGGAATCACTCCTAAACTAGATTACTAGTGTTAGTGATTAATATGTAATAGTTAGCTTAATTAGGCCTTTATGTTTGTTATTAAGCTAAGGCTTGTGTAGAAGGCTCATGAGCCTTGGCCCAAGCCCATAAGAAGGGAAGGATGCTAGTAGTGTTGCCCTAACTCCTTGCCCTATAAATAATCCTTGTAAACCCTCACTTGAGGGTTGGTTGTTCATTTCATTCATACTCTACGCGTAACTCTTCTCATATACCATACGTGTGTGTTTGTCTTTGTCCAACCGATCATCTTATCTTTCTTTCTTACATATTGAGGCTTGTGCTACATAAATGGGAACCTAACAACACCAAATTATATGTTTATCTATCAGTCAAGTTTTTAACTATATGTTTTAAACACCAAATTAAGTAGAACAAAATCCTAATTAGTTTGATTTTGTGCAAACATATATAGAAAATTGAATTTTGGCGGTTTTAAAATTTGTTGTTCCAATCAAGTAAAACTTTAATTCTTGTATCGGACTTGAGAATTGAAATGGAAACAAAACATGATCTTCGCCTCGGTTCTCGGTCCTAAAATATGACTTTATTGATACTCGATTCTTTCGGATCATGGTCATTTCAACTAGGGTGTTCACGGATTGGGTAATATCCATAGTAACCGAACCGAACCGAACCGAAAATAACTGAACCGAATTTGTGACCGAACCGAATTTGTCAAAACCGAACCGAACCGAACTAAATAATTGGTTACCACTACCACCACCAACACCACCGAACCGATGAACACCCCTAATTTCAACCGTGTATAACATTCAAAAATATTCTGGGCTTTAGTTTTGTTGGACAAATAATTTTATATCTTATTACCAGTCCTAAATGAGCCCATGGCCCAAAACAACAAAGTTTATTGTCGTTGAATTAGGATTTAGATAAATATCTTCTACACACTCTCTCTCTCTTATTTTATTCCGTTTTATATTTCACAATAACCACCTTTCAAACTCGCAAACGCTAAATCTATCATAGATATGTTATATTGTTACGATAATAAATATATCAATTTCTTATTAAAATCAGTTTATATATAAGATTAACAATTAATATATTTTGTTTTCCTAAATCGTTTGTATGCTCAAGAGAAGTTCAACAAACGTTTATAATCTCTGGAAGAAGATGAAACCTAAAAGTGTTAAAGGTAATTTTATAATATTTATTGCTTTATTATTTTTTACTTGTTTATGTATAAACATTTAACTACTTATTTCATGTATTTTATTATTATTTGTTGTATATTATTTTATTATTTCATTTATGTAATGACTAAGTTTATTTTTAGATCTGATTGAATTAGTTTTTGTTGATCTATTGCTAATTATTTTCGTATATGTTAGATATGAATTGTCTGATTGTAATTTGTGTTGTTAAAAATTAGATATTAGTACTATTAGAATGATTTGATTTAATATGGTGGAATTATGAATGTATAAATTGAAGATAGTTATGATATGGATGCCAATTTAGATAAGTATAAGTTTTAGTTGATCTGTCGACAAGTTTGCAGTGAATTTAGGATTTGTGAAGTTGATTTGGCGTTAACTTGCTTTATTGCTTTTTTAGCAACATTATGATATTTTTAAAATTGTTGAATATAGGATTTTTTTAGAGACAACAATTTAGTAACTGTGTTTGCTTTTTTGACAACATTATTTGACGTATGCATTTGGCGGATGTCTATATCTAGCAATTAGTTACTTTCGTAAAGAGCGGTTTAAAAAATTCTTCTGTGTGTGTGTGTGTTTAGTTTGGAGACTTGGACTCTGACTTCTGTGTTTCTGCTGATAGTTTATATAGAGTCTTTTATTTAAGTTTAGAAACAATATTTTCACTTGTGAAGAGAATCATCTAGGAATGACTTAGTTATGTAAATTATAGATGATGAGATAATTTAAATACATATTTCATGTATTTTATTACTATTTGTTGTATATTAGATAATTAAATAATCGTTTATATGTTTAGAAAACTCCCATTTAAAAATTTTCACATGTGAAAAAAAATTATTTGTACATTTTTATGAATCATTTATTATACTAGAGACTGTTTATCTATCAGCTAAGGATTTGATTTCCCGATGATGAGATTATTTTAACTACATATTTCATGTATTTTATTACTATTTGTTGTATATTAGTTGATTAAATAATCGTTTATATGTTTAGAAAACTTCCATTTAAAAAATTTCACATGTGAAAAAAAATTATTTCTACATTTTTATGAATCATTTATTATACTAGAGACTGTTTATCTATCAGCTAAGGATTTGATTTTCCGATGATGAGATTATTTTAACTACATATTTCATGTGTTTTTATTACTATTTGTTGTATATTAGTTGATTAAATAATCGTTTATATGTTTAGAAAACTTCCATTTAAAAATTTTCACATGTGAAAAAAAATTATTTCTACATTTTTATGAATCATTTATTATACTAGAGACTGTTTATCTATCAGCTAAGGATTTGATTTTCCGATGATGAGATTATTTTAACTACATATTTCATGTGTTTTTATTACTATTTGTTGTATATTAGTTGATTAAATAATCGTTTATATGTTTAGAAAACTTCAATTTAAAAATTTTCACATGTGAAAAAAAATTATTTGTACATTTTTATGAATCATTTATTATACTAGAGACTAAACTGTTGAATTTTGTTTATCTATCGCCTAAGGATTTGATTTTCCAAGTAGTATTAGAAGAAAGGAAAGACTAAAACATCTAATTCTAAAGCAAGCGTAAAACTATTTTCAAGTTCAGAAGATTCTGGAAAAAAGAAGAAAAACAACTCTGATTTAGTGTGCTCTGGAAGAAAACTACTCCAAGCATTTGATTTAGAAGATCTGTTTAGTAATGAGAAATTAAAAGATGCTAGGATTGTTACATATAAGAGAATTTCTTGTAATCCAGAGGAGGAAGATGAAGATGATAAAAAAAATGATAAATCTAAAAAGAGAAAGAGGAGGAAGAATGTTTCAAAAAAGTACAAAGTTCGTGATGAAGATCTTCTTGAGCAGATTGAGCAAGTTGAAGTTAACAAGGTTGATGATGGCAAATCACAAAACATTAAGAAGAAGAGTAAAGTTTGTGGTGAAGAAAATTGTTTGGATGAAGATGAATGGTTGTCTATTAGAACTAGGGGTTCTCCAAAAGTTATGTACAATTTGATGAAGAAACTTACGTTATCTCAAAGAAAAGATTTGATAGATATGGGGTTTGGATCACTTTATGATATGGCGATTGAAGAAATCCCGGTTAAAATAGGTCATTTTGTTGTTGACAACTTTATTCCTAGCGAGATGAAGCTTAAGCTTAAGAATAATGATATACTAATAACACCAGACTTAATTCACGCTGTTTTGGGTGTGCCTGTTGGAGGTATAGATATTCATGATTTGCCTAAGGAAAGGGGAGGAGATTTAAGTGAAAGATGGTTTAGCCAATTTGCCGTTAGGAATCCAACACCTAAGGAGGTTGCTGAAATGGTTGAAACGTCTAAAGTTGAAGGAATTTTATTCCGTTTGAACATGCTGGTTTTATTCTCAAATATTTTTGGATTAGGAGGAATTGGTGGGCAGTGCAGACCTCAACAAATTTTGAATTATATACATGAAGATACAAGAATTGAATGTATTGATTGGTGTAAATATGTTTTGGACTGCTTGAAGGTCAAGAAAGAAGCTTGGGTGAGGATGATCCTAAGATCTACTATTCGGACCTCTCGACAAAGACTTCATCGTAAGCGCTCATATCAATACATTATAATTTTTTTTATCATTTCTTCATATATGATAATAATCTGTGTTGTCTGAATAATAATCTAATTGCATAAATCAAATGATTACTATAACTCGTAGAAACAAAACTAACAGCATAAATAAAATGATTACTATATACCTGTCATACCTAAGAACAGCAAAAATACTACATCATCAACAAAAACTACTAAATACCTGTCAGCAGGAACTACATACCTTACAGCAGGAACTAAAACTACTACATCAACTGCAAAGCTAGTACATCAACTACTAATAAAATCAATGCTTAAATCATCTAAATGAAATTATAACTAATAACCTCCAAATTCATAATGTAATCAAAGCTTTTAAATCTCCTAATTGCATCAAAAACTTATTCCTAAAAATAAATGATTATCTTCACATGTGAAGATACTAATAACTAGACTTATATGAATTTATAACATCAAAAATACTAATCTAATCAAAGTGTAAATCGCCTAATTGCATCAACAACTCATTCCTAAATGATTATCTTCACATGTGAAGATACTAACAACTGGACTTATTTGAACTTATAACCTCAAAACTGCTAATCTAATGAAAGCTTAAATCGCCTAATTGCATCAAAACCTCATTCCTAAATGATTATCTTCACATGTGAAGATACTAACAACTGGACTTATTTGAACTTATAACCTCAAAACTGCTAATCTAATCAAAGCTTAAATCGCCTAATTGCATCAAAAACTTATTCCTAAAAATAAAGGATTATCTTCACATGTGAAGATACTAATAACTAGACTTATATGAATTTATAACATCAAAAATACTAATCTAATCAAAGCATAAATCGCCTAATTTCATCAAAAACTCATTCCTAAATGATTATCTTCACATGTGAAGATACTAACAATTGGACTTATTTGAACTTATAATCTCAAAACTGCTAATCTAATCAAAGCTTAAATCATCTAATTGCATCAAAAACTCATTCCTAAATGATTATCTTCACATGTGAAGATACTAACAACTGGACTTAAATGAACTTATAACCTCAAAACTGCTAATCTAATCAAAACTTAAATCACCTAATTGCATCAAAAACTCATTCCTAAATGATTATCTTCACATGTGAAGATACTAACAACTGGACTTATTTGAACTTATAACCTCAAAACTGCTAATCTAATCAAAGCTTAAATGATTATCTTCACATGTGAAGATTCTAATAACTAGACTTATTTTGCACTTAAGTCTTCTAAATGATTATCTTCACATGTGAAGATAATTTATCTAAAATTAATTACACTAATAAACTCTTAAAATTAAATAAGCTAATAATATTAACAATTCTAAACAATTATTAATACAAATTAATTAAATTATAATAAAATATGAATTCTACTTGATATCTCCGAGTTTTCCGGTGATGTTCCGGTAATATCGGTAATTTCATCTCCGTCAGATTCTGATTCAGATTCAATTACATTCCGTTGATTGCTTTGATTGAAAGACGGTGTCATTGAGCGTGTTAATGGCGGTGGCATAATGTCTTGAACGGCTACAATTATTTAAACTATTTAGATCGACTTATGTCAATCTATTTGGACGTGTGTGTTGGATGTTGATAAACAAGCATATAAAGGTATGTAATGAAAAGATAAGAGTAAGAAGCACAAAACCACAACGCGAGTATTTATAGTGGTTCGGCTACAAGGACACCTTCCTTGCCCTACTCCACCCTCGAGTCACCTACTCGAGAGTTCGTAATCACTACACCAATCTCCTTATGGTGGAGAAGCCTTCACAACGTCGCCTACCCTTTTTCCGTGCTAGGCTAACCACCGAGTTCTTTCACCCAAGGTGAACCACACCTACACAACGTCGCCTACCCTTTATAAGGTACTAGGCTAAGTACCTAGTTCTTTCACACCAAGGTGAACCACACCTACACAACGTCGCTTACCCATTATAAGGTACTAGGCTAAGTACCTAGTTCTTTCACACCAAGGTGAACCACACCTACACAACGTCGCCTACCCTTTATTAGGTACTAGGCTAAGTACCTAGTTCCATTGCAATGGAGGAACTACTACCCAACACTACACCAACAACTAATCCCAAAGGAGATCAACTCCTTTCTACAACATCATCAAGGATATCAATATCCTTGGATCTAGTACTAATCTATCTTGTACATCGGAACACACCATATCGATTGTACATCTAAGGCACCTTTCACTAATGCCTTTAACTAGATCTTCAAGACACCCTTCACTAATCTCTTGTGTCTTGACTTCTAAGCACCTTTCACTAATGCTTCTCGTCTTGACTTCTAAGCACCTACCATAAGTGCTAATGATGTGGACGATAGATACCCTTCACTAATATCTTCGTCTTGATACTTGAGACACCTTTCACAAATGTCTTCAACACTTCTTAGGAAAGATAAACAATCATCAACAAGAAGACTTGATGAGTCTTGATGATGAGGAAGCATGGCAACTCATGGACTTGAGCTTGCTCGACTTCAAAGGTGGTGATCTCGCCTTTAAGAGGAACCTAGAAGATCACACAAAAACAAAACTACAAACATAGATCTCTTGGATCTGAGGTTAGAGAGTTTTCAACTCTAGGGGAAAGTATGTTAGAAAAGGGTGAGAAACAATGAAGAAATGGCTCACTATTTATAGAGGAAAAATGTAACACCCCCAAATCTCGGTACAGCGGAAGACTTAATCAAGTTTTTGGGGTGTTACTATTGGATTGGTATCGCACACAAGTATAGCAAAAAGATAGTCATTTAATATTCAAAACCAATCCCAAATTTAATCATTCAAAACATTTAATCCAAAAGAGTAAATATTAGGCCCAAAACATGGTTTAATCAAATAGGTCCCCATAGTTTATCAGAGTCATAAATGATCCTTGAACCCCGTCTTCTTGCCAAGCTTCCACCGATCACGTATTCCAAACATCTCTCAAATACCTGCGAAATCATGCTAAAAGGTCAGCTTACGCTGGTGAGTTCATAGGTTTAAGTTCAACAAAATCATAGTAGACCTGTAAGAGTTGATTTGCTATGCAAGACCTAAGATAGGTAAATACCGTTCATAAATGATCCTACCCGAATCTCCAATCAAATCCCACATCCGGGATTACTCGGCCCCATGACTCTAGTCCAGACTTTGTGGCAAAATCTAGAACAATTGCCAACCCCGGACTAGGTCGATGTAGAAGTCTATTCTTAGCTAGGCACGGTTAAACCTAGACTAAGGCAACAACTACCGCATATCTATCTATACAACAAGCACATAAGCAAATCAAATAGTTTTCACGGTCCAAAAACAAAGAGTATGATTCTCACCCCAAAATAGTTTAAAATTTAGTTAAAACATATATAAAAGCGGGCTATGAAACTCACCTCAAGCAATCAACGACAATCAACGCACAAATAAACACTAGCGTAAGATAACGGTATCACAAACAAGAAAGAACTATCGACTCGACACAACCTATTAATGTAGACCAAACTTAATATATACATTCCTCAAAATCAACGTTATCTTCCCCAATGTATTATGTTTCGTTATTTCCAAAATGTCTCGTTTAGCCATTTAATCCTAGTGTTTGGTATTCCTCATGTGGGTGTATCGACTCAATATGATGCCATGAGTGCACTCAAACCACCAATATGTTATGCTCCGCAACAAAATATACAACTCCATTCAACACAATATGTGACTCAATGCGACACAATGAGACGTCTAAGCGATAAGCTCCATAGTCTAATAAGTTTCGGAATACACAGTAGACCTTATCGAATTCGTCAACTCGATAAACTCAATTATTCATTCGTATCACTTATTATTCCATAAACCGGTCGCATCCTAACGAGTCATAAGGATAAGTCACCCATTAATAAGGTTATCCAACGTACCTAGCGGGTTCTTATTGGATTCGTCAACCTAATAAGTCCGCTACCCACGTGGATCAACACTATTAATGTTAGGTTATCCGTAACCCATGCACACAACGTAAGCAATTAAATACTTAAACCAATATTAAATGTCCACAATTGACATTTATTGATAAACGTGTACTCGAAACATTAATTACTTATTTATTGCAAAACATTTCCAATTTAGTCGTTAGTTTCCGTTTAAAAATAGTAAATAACAAGATAAGACTTGTTATCGACAATTTTGGTACAAAAGCCCATTTATTATTCCCATTTCATAGTTTATTAGCATTTTCATATATATATATATATATATATATATATATATATATATATATATATATATATATATATATATATATATATATATATATATATATATATATATATATATATATATATATATCGTCAAATTCTATTATTAATCTCATATCGTTATTCGCTTCGAGTCCACAAGCACGAGTCCTAACTTCTCGGTGTTTAATCAATCAACAGTCCAAATTATACTAAAGTCCATGTTACGGCTTTGTCGGAGTCAACTATTGACTAAAAAGTCAAAGTAACGCCGACGTAGCTCAAAGTTGACAATAATATATATCAAGTCCAAATTAAATGTCATAATATCGTAATTCAATCCCGAACCAACTCAAAACAATCTCGCCAACCAATCAACCAACCAAAAGTACTCAAACCAATGTTATGACCCTAATGGTCATGACACGGTCGAGGTCAAGACCACATGAACCAAACAAGCTCTATAATCTTTTCGGCTCCACGCGTCTCATCCAAACCTCAACAATACCAATCAACAAGCTACAGAATCGACCCAACTCGGACCCATGACCCAAGTAGGCCATGTACACATGCCAAAGGCCTCGTACGTGCCTCTTGTGGCTCATACACCTCACCAAACCAATCCAAACACTACCAAATCAATTCCACAACACTCAAATCCAATCATTCAAGCTCCAAAACACTAAGCAAAGACAAAACCCATCAACTATTCTTAATCAAAAACATGCAACTAAACCCTAAATGCACAAACCCATCAAATTAATACACCACACATGTACCAAACACTAATTACCTGTTTATTTATACACTAATTAGCTTTAATTTCATGTTCCACCCAAAAGCCCCAAAAATTATAATTAGGTCGAAACCCTAATTTTCAATTCGTGGGTTTTTATTGCCCAATCAAGCTCAAAATATGTTCCCTTTACCTTATCTAATCACCAATTGCAAAAGCCCTTTGAAACCCTAAAAGTACGAATCTTGATTCAAAGATTTGAAGGTGTTATGGAGTTCCAAATGGGGCGTGTTATATATGGTTGGAAAGAGAAGAAAGAGATCTTTCTTTTGGTGGTGGAGGTGTTGGGTGACGCGCCGATGGTCAGTGGTGGTGGCCGGAATAGTGGCGGCGGCCACAAGGTGGTGGTGATTTTAGAGTTTTTAGAGAGAGGTTAGAGAGAGAAATGGTGATATGTGTGTTTTTAGAGAGAGAAACAAATGAGGTGAAATGAGGGTTTGGGTGGGTATTTATACTAGGCCACTAGGGACCTCAAAAATAATTAATTGGGAGGAGGGGGCGCCGGCTTCAAGAGAAAATGGGAGGGGTTGGGTTGTAATTTTTCATAACTATCTCGTTTACCTGATCCCGAGCTCACATATTGTCCCCCGAGTGTCCCACAACATTTATTCAACTTTCCAACATCGTTATTTATGTTTTTCCACGATTTTTGACTATTTATTTGTCAATTTTCGAGTTACGGTCTAAAAGTTACAATAATTCTTGTTTTAGGCTTTTCTAGTGCCGAATCGAATAGTGCCTACCAAATAGAGTTAAAACTCATACGATAACTCATTTAATAATGAAATAAGTCATAAAAACCAATAGACGATATAAAATCAAGTCATGGTTTATAAAAATAGTGTTAAAGGCAAGGCTCGGTTCAGTTTAACGTAATGCGGTTACCTAAAATAGTCTCCCTAAATTGCCAGTTGTCACAGCCTCCCAGCCTCAGAAGAAACCCGTCCCGGGTTTCACTCCGAGTTGCTTGGTGTCATAAACAGTTTAGGATACTTCCTACGGAAAACGTCCTCACGTTCCCAAGTGAACTCCGGTCCATGCCGGGAGTTCCAACGAACCTTAATAATCGGAATACGGCTATTCTTCAGCCTTTTGATCTCACGATCCATAATCTCAAGCGGTTCCTCAACAAAATTCAACTTCTCATCAATACGAATATCTCTTAAAAGCACCACTATGTTTTCCTCCTAAAGACATTTCTTAAGATTACTAACATGAAAGACATTGTGTACACTACTCAGTTCCGATGGTAGTTCCAGGCGGTATGCTACCAGTCCGACTCTTTCCAGGATTGGAAAGGGACCAATATATCGGGGATTGAGTTTTCCACGTTTACCAAAACGAACCACTCCTTTCCAAGGAGAAACTTTCAACATAACACGATCTCCAACCTGAAATTCTAAAGGTTTACGTCTCTTATTGGCATAACTATTTTGTCTATCACGAGCGGTTTGCAACCGATTACGAATCTGTACTATCTTCTCAGTGGTTTCTAAGACAAGTTCGAGACCTGTAAGTTGAATCTCGCCAACTTCAGCCCAACAAACAGGAGAACGACATTTTTGGCCATACAGTGCCTCAAATGGGGCGGCCTTAATGCTAGAGTGATAACTATTGTTGTAAGAGAATTCGGCCAAAGGGAGGTGTCTCTCCCAGCCTTTGCCGAAATCAATAACGCATGCTCTAAGCATGTCCTCTAAAGTCTGAATGGTTCTCTCGCATTGACCATCGGTCCTGTGGATGGTAAGTACTCATATCCAAATTGTTCCTAATGCATGCAGTAACGACTTCCAAAAGTGGGATGTAAAACGACTATCCCTATCGGAAATGATAGATATCGGTACTTCTTGACGCGATACTATCTCCTTAAGATACAATCGAGCAAGCTTATCAAGACTATCGGTTTCACTAATAGCTAAGAAGTGAGCAGACTTAGTTAAAGGATCAACTATTACCCAGATAGCGTCATTGCCGCTAACTGTTCTCTGTAATTGAGTGATAAAGTCCATGGTTATTCGCTCCCATTTCCATTCCGGGAGTTCGGGTTGAACTAAAAGTCCTGATGGTTTCTGATGTTCGTCCTTAACCTTAGAACAAGTTAGGCACCAACTAACATATTGAGCTATATCGGCCTTCATATTAGGCCACCAATGATTCTTAAGATCCCGATACATCTTATCGGCTCCGGATGAATAGAGTATTTTGATTTATGCGACTCATGCATAATCAACTCACGGATTCCACCATGAAATGGTATCCGACTTTTGAAGCATAATGTTCCGTCGAACGCTCAAGAAGCCGTTTTCACTTTCTACCATTCCATGAAGATTCTCATAAGGACGGTTCTCTTCCGTCAATGCCTCTGCTTGGGCGGCTAAAATTTGATATGGTAAGGGCGAAACAATGGTCATTCCTAATGATCTAACAAGTAGGGGTGCAATGTCCTCTTTACGACTAAGTGCATCAGCCACAACGTTAGCCTTACCAGGATGATAATGAATCTCACAGTCATAATCACTAAGAAATTCCAGCCAATGACGTTGTCTCATGTTCGGTTCCTTCGATCTAAGATATGCTTCAAACTCTTATGGTAGGTAAATACTACACACTTGGTTCCATATGATAATGTCTCCAGATCCTAAGAGCAAACACTACAAAGACCTAACTCAAGGTCATGGGTGGTGTAGTTTTCTAATGTTCTTAAGTTGTCGGATGCATAAGCAATCACCTTCTCAAGTTGCATCAAAACAGCACCTAAGCCTTTATGCGAAGCATCGCGAGACACGACAAAGTCTTCGCTTCCTTCGTGCAAAGCTAGGATGGGCGCACTACACAACTTCTCCTTCGAAGTTGAAATGCTTCTTCTTCCTTTTCTCCCCATTCATACTTAACATCCTTCCGAGTTAGTTTGGTCACGACTTAGCTATCTTGGAAAATCCTCAATGAATCTCCTATAATAGCCTGCTAACCCTAGAAACCGCCGGATTTGATGGGTTCTTAGGAGCTGCCCATTCCTTAATGGCTTTAATCTTAGCTGGGTCAACATGAACACCTCGACTATCTATCACATGACCTAAGAATTGCACAGACGGAATCCAAAATTCACACTTAGAGAATTTGGCATATAGCTTCTCCTCTCTCAGCAATCCTAAAATGAGCCTCAAATGCTCTTCGTGCTCCTCACTACTCTTAGAGTATATCAAGATGTCGTCTATGAATATTATCACGAACTTATCTAGGTATGGCTTACACACTCGGTTCATGAGATCCATGAAAACCGCTGGTGCCTTGGTCAAACCAAACGACATCACTTGGAATTCATAGTGTCCATAACGAGTTCTAAACGCAGTCTTAGGGATATCCTCTTCTCGAACTCTAAGCTGGTGATAACCAGATCGTAAATCGATCTTAGAAAAGACACTAGCTCTTTGGAGTTGGTCGAATAGATCATCTATTCTAGGTAACGGATATCGGTTCTTCACTCTTAACTTATTCAACTCCCTATAATCTATACACATCCGAAACGATCCTTCTGTCTTCTTCACAAACAACACTGGTGCTCCCCAGGGTGACGAACTTGGTTGAATGAATCCATTCTCTGACAATTCTAACAACTGTTTAGACAGTTCCTCCAATTCTCTTGGAGCAAGTCGATAAGGTGCCCGGGCTATGGGTGCCGCACCGGTATCAACTCTATTTGGAATTCCACTTGTCGGGCGGTGGAATCACAGCATCGTCGGAAACACATCCGAAATTCTCTAACAACGGGTACATCGTTAAGGTGTCTTTCACTCTTCTCCTCACTTTTCTTTTCGTAAATTCTAGCCAAGAAAAGACAACCTCCTATCGATGTACTTACGGGCCTTTATACAAGAGATGATGCTCAACCGGAAGGGCTTCCACAATCGCTCCGATCTCCTTGTATGCTCGTAACTTTTCCGTTATACGGTAAACGCACAATCTTCTCATCACAAATGATGTGTGCACCGTTCTTCGACAACCAATCCATTCCGATAATAACGTCAAAACTTCCTAAAGTAACCGGTAATAAGTCTATACTAAACGGGCGGTCTAGGAAACTTAAGGTACAACCTCGAACTACAGTGTCTATCTTCTCTCTATTCCCATTCACTAATTCCACATCGTAACTAAATGCTAGAGGTGTTTGGGAGATTCCTAGTAATGGCATAAATTTGGTGGATACGAAACTCATATCCGCACCGGTATCAAACAGTATAAAAGCATAGCGATTATTGAGAAGGAACGTACCCGTAACTACGTTAGGGTCCTTACCAGCTTCCTTCCCAATAGCATAAACACGCGCTACTCCTATGTCTCTCTGCTGATTCCTAGTACCATTGTTTCCCCGGTTTTCCACAACCTCACGCTTCACGGGTCTAAGCCATTACCTCCACACCTCGATTAGCAAATCCTCCTACATTACTGGGATTTCCCTCATCCACGGCTCTCGCACTCATTCTTAAAGTATCCCTTCTTTCCACATCCAAAGCAGTGATGATGTAGCCTTCCAGTCCGCTCCTTGTGCAGTTTGAGCTGCATCAAGTGGACGAGACCTACAGTCTTTGGCTATGTGTCCTACCTTAGAGCACTTCCTACACACAATCGGGCACGGTCCATGGTGGTGTCGGTTACAACGACCACACACAGGCTTACTTCCTTCATAACCCTCCTTATCTCCGTTTCCTATGGCAAACACTCTGGCTGTCTCTTGCCATTTGTTGCCATTCCCTTTTGCAACTTCGTTCCTCTTCCTCTTATCACTCATGTCATTCTTACCCTTATCTCCTAATTCTAGCACACAAGAGTCCATCAAACTCCGAGCCACAGCAATTGCCTCTTGCAAATTAACTGGCTTGGCAGCGATGACATCATTTCGAGTAGCTAAAGGCAATCCATCAGTATACCTCTCAATCTTAAGTTCTTCAGTGCGAACCATTTCAGGTCAAAGAAACGATAACTCTTGGAAACGACGAGTATAAGTCGCCATTTCAGTACCCTTAACCTTATGGTTCCAGAACTCACTCTCTAACTTCTTAACTTCATTCCTAGGACAGTAAGTCTTAATCATGAGAGCCTTAAACTGAGTCCAAGTCTATAAGCTACATCAATTCCTACTGATCTGTGGTAGTTATTCCACCAGGTCAACGCCTCGTCCTTCAAGGTGAATGTTGCATACTTAACCTTACAATCCTCATCACGCTACTCACAAAGAAACACATATTCGTTTTCTCCAACCACCTAGTCGTGTAAACTACTCCCTCGTTCCTCTAAACTCAATGGGACCATAGAATCGAACTCTTTGTAGGTACAACCTCGAGTTCTATTCAGCATTGGGGTTCCACTAGAAGTGTTAGAGAGATTAGCCTCACCTAGCGGTTCAGCGACACGCTGCGACACTAGCTGAGGCTAATCTCTCTAACATTCGGGTTTTCTATAGCTGGGTTATCAGTGTTAGGGTTTGATATGTGCAAAAACACATATAATTTCTTTATTAAATATAGACCCAAAATAACCAAGAAAGAGCCGTTTATTGCTAATATCCGTTGTTTTCTTGAGTTTCGCTTGTGTAGGTACGGATGAGACAAAATGACATAAAAGAAGCCAAAACCAAGAAAACCGAGCACGAGAGAAGAAGAGCGCAAAAGCCGATGCCGGGATGCTATGGGATTCGGATGCTCAAAGTTATATTTTAAGGATTTTTGGATAAAGATTGGGAGATTTCACTTTAAACCCGTCATTGTACCACATTTTCACAAATTACACCATTGGTACTTGGTATTTGCAAAATTACATGAATAGTCCTTATGATCTTATATTCGGTTACAAAAGCTATACCAAGTCCAAATTCAACAAAACCAAATAATCCTACCTATACCATTGGCCCACTCAATTCCACAAATGATAATTATCCCCACACAACCCGTATCCTATAAGACCCGGTCAATACCCATCAAACCCAACAACCCTCCTTTATTATTTCAATTGGTCAAATAATCCTACCTGTCAAAATAAAATAAAAATCCTATCCACCCCGAACGCGCCAAATCCTCTCCTCCGATTCTGTTTACCCCACCATCACTTTTTACCTTGAAACCCAACCATTTACCTCACTTAAGTAACCTTCTAGATGTACTGACAACGTGTCAGAGGATGCTCGCACGTGGATTGCCACAGTGGACAAATAAGAGCATTTGATTGGAGCTAACACATCACCAAGCTAATCTAATGGTTGTGGGATGACTTGATGACACAAGGGATAATCAACGGATGAGATTAGGCATCTAGGACCTTCTGAGATCAAGACCAAAGCTCTTCCTCAGGCTATAAATACCCGTATTCACTCACAAGGTCAGGATCCAATTCCTTAGGTCTTAGAGGGATTTTGATCATTTAATTTCTGTCTTTTAATATGTTTTCAAATAGTTAATTACATGTAACCTGTAATCTCAGTTTTTATAATGCAAGTTTAATTTCCAATTTTTCATTAATTGTCTCAATTTCATTTTTAGTTACTTTGTTGTTAAAATGCTGTTTCTCAAGCCTCTATTCCTGTGCATTAAGTTCACATAAGCTTATTAGAGCTTATGTGAGCTGTTTGTAGTTTCATTGTGCTTTAATTTCAACTTTTCATTAAAAGTCAAACGAGAGTCAAAGTTAAAAGTCAAGTCAGTTTTGAGTTGATTTCTGGTTCAAATCTGTTGAGTAGTTTAGTTAGGTGTTTATTTGAGCTATTCAAGCAAATTTCTGTTGAACTTCATCAAGTTTTTTTTAGTTTAAAAGTGCAATTTAGCATTTAAATGGGTGTTTGGATTTAGAAATTAGATGTAACTAAAGTTTCATTTTTACATGGATTGTTTCTGAAGTGATAGTTCATTTTGATCTTAGAAGCTGACTTGAGGTTTGTGATTGCAAATTCTATCCATTACTGCATTCAGATCTCCATATCAGGTTCTTACTACAAGTTTTGAAGGATATTGTTTAGTTTAGAATTATGCTAGCTAGATTCCAGTTTATATTGTTATGAATTGTTTTATTTCATAGAACTTTATTTGATCCTAAGTTGCCATCTTAACTATTTCGCATCACCAAGTTTAGCCTTAGGAGCTTTTGTTGATCTGCAATGTTGCCCCATTAGCCATAGTTCTGCTGTTTTACATCAGGTTTAGGATAAGTGATAGTTGCTTCTGATTTGTTTAGTAACATCTAGGATCAGTATAAGTAAAGATCAGATAAGGTTTAGCTAAATTAGATCAATCTCCAGCTTCTTAAATACTTATCTAGGCCTCCACTTTAGCCGTTTTCTAACTGCACATCAGCTTCATATTGTCCCATTCACCTTTGGTTTTTGAATTTTAATTCTCTCATATTAAGTCGTTATTAACTGAAATTTTGGACAATAGCTCTCTGGCTGGTTGTCTTTTGCATGGTAATTTTAGTTTGATTTTAGGAATTTTATAAGTCACTTAGATTAGTGCTCAAAGTTGCCCCTTAACGGCTGTTTGGCATTTTGTGGTTTTGTAGCTTTAATCCTTTCTGCTTGTATTTTTTGGCTCCCCATCAGCTGCAATAGCTTAGTTTCAGTTAGAATAGGGTAGTTTTAGCTTATGGTAGCTTTGTGTAGCTTATTGTTGCTTCTTGCTTATTTTCAAGTGCTTATTCATTCTAGTAGTGTGTCCAAATCATAGTTCTTGTACTCCAAATTGGTTTCTGTTATTTTTCCCTAGTTCTCTATATTATTTTATAGTAATCTGGAAGTTTTCATAATTTTTACTGTTCATTTGCTATTTTTCTGCATTTTAGGTCATTTTCTAGCATTTTTAATTAGCATTTAATCCTAAAAATTCAGAAAATGTTCAGAAAAATACAATTTAAATTTTTAGTTTCAGAATATTCAAAAGTCATAAAAGTATTTTTCCAGATTTTTCTTAGCTTAATTAGTATTTTCTAGCATTTTATTAGTTTCTAATAGTATTAAATTCATAATAAATTCATAAAAGTCAAAAAATGTGATTCCGTTTCTAAAATTCTTTTAGTTATTTAAGATTTTTTAAAAATAGTTTTATATTTTTCTAGCTTATTTTCCTAATTTTCCGTATTTCAAGTCTATTTTAAATGTCTTAAATTAGTTTTTAATTCAAAATAAATCAAGAAAAAAACAAAAAAATAGTTTTAATTCACAAATAAATTTCTAATAACATTCTTAGCTGTAGAAAAATAGAATTTCATTTTTATGAGTTTAAATTAGCATAGTTTCATTTAATTAGCGTTTCTTTAATTACGATTTATGCGTTTTTAGTTTAAATTTTCGTAATTAGTTGTTTTCCCTTATTTAAATCATAGATTTAGTTGTTATAATTGCTTCCCTTAATTACTTTCCCATTGCCCGTAGTTTAGAAAACTTCAAATTATCCCTTTCTCATTCAAATCCCGATAATCGCGACGTGAGTTGGAAATTCCATTCAACCCTCGTTCGAACGATCTCGGTGCTCAAACCTAACACGTTTGAGTTACCCAAATACTACAAAACTTCTATTATTGGTTTCCTGAGCTAATCATAGTAAGATAACGATAGCACTTCTGCGCGTGTTCGTGGTCGAAAGGAACTTCCTTTTAAATCGAGCAAGTTTTTTAACACCTCAGGCGATGAACCTAATCATTGTAGTGTAGTATTAGGGTAAGCCACGGAATTGATATCGTTCTCTGGGGAATAGGAATGCTAGTGAGAAGTTACTACGCTAAGGTTGGGGTTGAGGAAGATTATTTTTATCTTTTATGTTTTTAGGAAATGGAAAGGTACGAATCTTGGGGTTTGGATTTGGGGGTTGGTATTTCTACCGATTACTCTACTATCTAATTATCTAATTAACTAAGGTGAAGGTAGTCTATGTCTAATTATTGTGTGCTCGTATGATGGTTTAAAGATGTGTTTACTTAGGTTTTATTACTCCTTAATTATCTCCTATTGATGGTTGAATTGTCACGTCCTTATTCTTAATCGCGTTGTGTGTCTAAGGTCGTAGGGTATGCTTTATCCCTAACTCTTTGAAGCTACCAAAGGTTATCGCCACAAAGTCTTTAGGATTTATAAACTTTAACTCTAAAGTACTCTTCGAGATGGTTTAGCCTACAACAACTCTAGGTGTTATAAACTAAGGTTCACAAAGATTAATCAAGCATTAACTACACAACGGATGACCTATCGCATTACTAGATCATTAACAATTAAGATAAGAGACAACCAATCAATATTCAATAATTAAGTTTCATATTCCTAAGCAAACACACAAGTAAATTAGTCGGACATGGGGAACATGCAAGCATACATACAAGTAATTGAAGACATAATTAAATTATTAAAGTAAAACACTTATCTTGATGTAAGATAGGGTTTAGAACCCTAAAATCTTGTACAAGACGACCTTGGTTTGGTTTAGGTTTTACTCAAAAGACTACACATCGAAAACTAAAAATTCGGATTCTATATATAAGATTACATATGCATGTCATCACCCTTTGATTTGCGACGCGTCGGGTCGCCGTTATTAGGGTTTCGCTTGCCACGTTAGTCTTGCGGCGGTGTCACCTTATGCTTGTGATGCCGTCCTCTTCGGTCTCGATGTCGTCTCGATCAAATCTAGGCCGGCCCGAGTTGCGACGACCTACTCTTTTAAAACCCGACACCGTCACTTGTAAATAAGCAATTTGGCTCTTGAGCCGTCACAAAAGTGATGCGACGGGCGTCGCAATAACACCGATGCCGTCCCCTTCGCTTTAGCGACTGAGTGTCTCGATTCTTGACTTTGGCCATTTTCTTCAGATATTCGCGCTTTTCGTCCGAATAAGTGTCATTCCGACATTTTGCCTTCAAGATACCTAAAAGTGAAAAGGAACGATATTAAGTAATAACGCATATAAAAGTGATCAAATAAGGGCTTAAATGACCCCTCAAAAAGGTATATTTTAAAACCTTATCAATAACTAGGATAATCCTACATCTCAAAACAAGTACTACTTAGTTTCAAGATGGTACAAAACCATGAATCTAATACGATCTAGCCACGTCAACGAATATCACTCACTGATCTCCTAACATCATCAACCTCTCTCCAGAATGATGCTAACTCAACACGTCGAGCGTCACGATCACTCTTAAGCTCAGCGACCTCTCTCTCTAACTCACCAATCCTACGCCAAATCGTCCTATCAGCATCACGAGCTGTCGTGAACCCTCTCCGTAGGTCCCCAACCTGCTCCTGGAGCTCCGACATACCATCATGCAAAACCCTAGTCCTCCCGACTACAGTACCCATATCAACACTCGGATCCACAATACTAGCCTAGATACTCCAACCAAGCGCTCCGTCAACCGACTAAGTCTAGTACCACGAGGGTAATCCTCTCCCACATCGGACCCGTCTCACCATACTCCTCGGGCTCGAAACAATCTCAGAGGGTATCTCGAACCTACGGGCTACCTATATAAGGTGAGTAAGGTGGTGAGTCGATGTTCAAAGGCATCCAGGGACTCGGAGCTCATGCAAAGGAGAACACGGTCCTGGAGAATGTGAGGACTGCGCAATGGAGGAGTACCCCTTCTGGGATATCCTCATCATCCTCCTCCGAGGATCCTCATCCTCATCAACATCTGCTCCTCAATCTCATCCTCCTCCTCGACCTCATGCTCCTCCTCGCCTCATCCATAGGGTGAGAGTCCATGAGTCGGAGTCTCTGTCTGAGTAAATCCACGAGGTGGTACACTAGGAGATCTAGGCCTCCTAAGACATGATGATACTTGGTGGTGATGACGGAGGAGAGTGGGGGCGCTAAGCGGATAGGTGATGATGATGGTCTCACGGACATGCAGGGCGGTGCTATAAGCAAGCCTAGGAGTCTACTCGCGCTAAAACACGATGTAAAGTGATCGCCTAGGCGACTAGGGCGATCGATGATAATGAACTAGTGTGACGGGCAATCTCATAAGGATTACCCTGCGCAACCGTCATGAGAGTCAATGTTGGCGAACTAGCTACAGCAAGGACCTCCTCAGACACATCAAAAGCTAGTGAAGGCATAGTCTGTGACAATGGCATAGGGTAGGTATAAGTGTTCGAAACAACCAGTTCTAACAAGCGCATCAACTTAACCCAAAACATATATCACATAATGAAAGCTTTAAAAGTAGAGGTACCGCATTACTCAAAATATGCCTTTAAATAAAACACATAAGTTCCGTTCCATCACATAATCACATATCAAATCAATCGAGTTAAAACTCCAAAATCATAATATACCGTTTACTCAAATCAAATTCCGTAATATCTCGATAATCACATCTCATTTTCCAAAATCAATAATCATATCTCATTTTCCAAAACCAATAATCATATCTCATTTCCAAAATCAATAATCGTATATCGTTTCCGAAATCAATAATCATATCTCCA
Source organism: Chrysanthemum lavandulifolium (assembly GCA_022545495.1). NCBI lineage: Eukaryota > Viridiplantae > Streptophyta > Magnoliopsida > Asterales > Asteraceae > Chrysanthemum > Chrysanthemum lavandulifolium. The sequence continues at coordinate 157,953,541 of CM040246.1, forward strand.
TATCATAACGTTTCCATAATCAGTTCACAATATCCCTTAACATATCATCTCATAATTCAATTCGCAGTTCATACCATAATCAAATAAGAAGCTTCGGCTTGGCAAGCGGGCGTGCGTCGATCGAGGATCAATTTTTCTCAAAAGTGGTTATAGTTTAGGGTTTATAAAATACCTAATTCTTTATAACTGGCTCGATATTAATCAGAACACCCCAAATCTCGATGCAGGAAGACTTAATCAAGTTTTGGGCGTTACTATTAGATTGGTATCGCACTACAATATAGCAAAAAGATAGTCATTTAATATTCAAAACCAATCCCAAATTTAGTCATTCAAAACATTTAATCCAAATGAGTAAATATTATGCCCAAAACATGGTTTAATCAAATAGGTCCCCATAGTTTATCAGTCGAAATGATCCTTGAACCCCGCCTTCTTGCCAAGCTTCCACCGATTACGTGTTCCAAACATCTCAAATACGAGAAATCATGGTAAAGGTCGAAACTTCTGTTGGTGAGTTCATAGGTTTAAGTTCAACAAAATCATAGTGGACTGTAAGAGTTGATTTGCTATGCAAGACCTAAGATAGGTAAATACCGTTCACACATGATCCTACCGGATCTCCAATCAAATCCCACACCTGGGATTACTCGGACCCATGACTCTAGTCCAAAGACTTGTTGTGGCAAAATCTAGAACAATTGCCAACCCCGGACTAGGTCGATGTAGAAGTCTATTCTTAGCTAGGCACGGTTAAACCTAGAATAAGGCAACAACTACCGCATATCTATCTATACAAATCAAGCACATAAGCAAATCTAAATAGTTTTCACAATCCAAAAGCAGTAGCATGATTCTCACCCCAAAATAGTTCAAAACGAAGTTAAAACGTATATAAAAGTGGGGTTATGAAACTCACCTCAAGCAATCAACGCACAATCAACGAACAAATAAACACTAGGAGAAGATAACGGTATCACAGCGCAGCAACTATCGACTCGGCACAACCTATTAATGTAGACCAAACTTAATATATACATTCCTCAAAATCAACGTTATCTACCCCAATGTATTCCGTTTCGTTATTTCCAAAATGTCTCGTTCGCCATTTAATCCTAGTGTTTGGTATTCCTCATGTGGTGTATCGACTCAATATGATGCCATGAATGCACTCAAACCACCAATATGTTATGCTCGCAACACAATATACAACTCCATTCAACACAATATGTGACTCAATGCGACACAATGAGACGTCTAAGCGATAAGCTCCATAGTCCAATAAGTTTCGAAATAAACAAGAGATCTTATCGAATTCGTTAACTCGATAAACTCAATTATTCATTCGTAAACTTATTATTCCATAAACCGTCGCATCCTAACGAGTCATAAGGATAAGTCACCCATTAATAAGGTTATCCAGCGTACCTAGCGGGTTCTTATTGGATTGTCAACCTAATAAGTCCGCTACCCACGTGGATCAAAACTATTAATGTTAGGTTATCCGTAACCCATGCACACAACGTAAGCAATTAAATACTTAAACCAATATTAAATGTCCACAATTGACATTTATTGATAAACGTGTACTCGAAACATTAATTACTTATTTATTGCAAAACATTTCCAATTTAGTCGTTAGTTTCCGTTTAAAAATAGTAAATAACAAGATAAGACTTGTTATCGACAATTTTGGTACAAAAGCCCATTTATTATTTCCATTTCATAGTTTATTAGCATTTTCATATATATATATATATATATATATATATATATATATATATATATATATATATATATATTTCGTTAAATTCCATTATTAATCTCATATCGTTATTCGTTTGAGTCCACAAGCACGAGTCATAACTTCTGGCTTTTAATCAATCAAGAGTCCAAATTATACTAAAGTCCATGTTACGGCTTTGTCGAGTCAACTATTGACTAAAAAGTCAAAGTAACGCCGACGTAACTCAAAGTTGACAATTATATATATCAAGTCCAAATTAAATGTCATAATATCGTAATTCAATGCCAAACCAACTCAAAACAATCTCGCCAACCAATCAATCAACCAAAAGTACTCGAAACCAATGTTATGACCCTAATGGTCATGACACGGTCACGGTCAAGACCACGTGAACCAAACAAGCTCTATAATCTTTTCGGCTCCACGCGTCTCATCCAAACCTCAACAATACCAATCAACAAGCTACCAAATCGACCCAACTCGGACCCATGACCTAAGTAGGCCACATACAAAAGCCAAAGGCCTCGTACGTGCCTTTTGTAGCTCGTACACCTCACCAAACCAATCCAAACACTACCAAATCAATTCCACAACACTCAAATCCAATCATTCAAGCTCCAAACACTAAGCAAACACAAAACCCATCAACTATTCTTAATCAAAACATGAAACTAAACCCTAAATGTACAAACCCATCAAATTAATACACCACACATGTACCAAACACCAATTACTTGTTTATTTATACACTAATTAGCTTTAATTTCATGTTCCACCAAAAGCCCCAAAATTATAATTAGGTCGAAACCCTAATTTTCAATTCGTGGGTTTTATTGCCCAATAAAGCTCAAAACATGTTCCCTTTACCTTATCTAATCACCAATTGCAAAAGCCCTTTGAAACCATAAAAGTACGAATCTTGATTCAAAGATTTGAAGGTGTTATGGAGGTCCAAATGGAGCGTGTTATATATGGTTGGAAATAGGAGAAAAAGATCTTTCTTTTGATGTTGGAGGTGTTGGGTGACGCTACGGTGGTCGGGTGGTGGCGAAGAAGTGGCGGCAGCCACAAGGTGGGGGTGGTTTTAGGGTTTTTAGAGAGAGGTTAGAGAGAGAAATTGTGATATGTGTGTTTTTTAGAAAAAAATAAATGAGGTGAAATGAGGGTTTGGATGGGTATTTATACTAGGCCACTAGGGACCTCAAAAATAATTATTTGGGAGGAGGGGGCGCCGGCTTCAAGAGAAAAGGGGAGGGTTCGGGTTGTAATTTTTCGTAACTATCCCGTTTACCTAATCCCGAGCTTACATATTGTCCCCCGAGTGTCCCACAACATTTATTCAACTTTCCGACATCGTTATTTACGTTTTTTCACGAGTTTTGACTATTTATTTGTCAATTTTCTAGTTACGGTCTAAAAGTTACAATAATTCTTGTTTTAGGCTTTTCTAGTGCCGAATCGAATAGTGCCTACCAAATAGAGTTAAAACTCATACGATAACTCATTTAATAATGAAATAAGTCATAAAAACCAATAGACTCCCTAAATTGTGCCTAAAATAATCGAATAGTGCCTAAAATAGTCTCCCTAAATTGCCAGTTGTCTCAAAAAAATCTACTGTTCCCCGGATCCCACGGATCCCTTCTACAAGGGATCCGTCTAGCGTAAAGCTAGGGATCCGTGGGACACTCCCTTTTACCCATGGGTATTTTGGTTATGGGTCATGGGTCATGGGTTGATCCATGGATCTTTGGCTAGATACAATGTATCTCTTGAGTGCAATGCACTTAGTCACTGGGTATGGGTTGATCCATGGGTTATTGATATTATCCATGTATGATATAAGCATGATGTCATGCAATGGGTTATGGGTCAAACTCCATGGGTCATGAGCTTTGGGTTGTACCCAACTACATTCAATGTATTTGCCCAATGGGTTATGATACTTAAATTTCTAACCATTTATATTACCCAATATACTACATACTAGTTATGTGTATATTTTACCCAAATATGTAAACACTAGTTTTTGTACATATGTAATATTAAATCATAAAATCACTTATACTTGTTTTAGTATTTTAAGTGTAAATGTGAATATGTTAGAAACTATTAGTTCAAACCATTTACGTATTTTATTTGTTTCGTTAAAATGATTTTACGTTTGTTATCGACAAAACATTAGAAGAACGTAAAATATAAATAAACGTTTTTACGGCTTATTTGTATTAACAATGTCCCCTTTTGTTGATGACAAAACATAAATTTATTTTAAGAAAAGTTAAAATTGTAAAAGTTTGAATTTGTAGTTTTACTTTCTTCTCCCTTTTTGTCGAAACAAAAGAGCTTGAAAGGAAACTAACACATTGTTTTTAGGAAAACATATGAAAGAAATAAAAAGAAATAGAGAAAGTAACGGAAAGAATCTCGTCTTTACTTCCCCTTGATGAGTCCATCCCTATGTAAGGGCGTCAAGAAAGTAATACTAATCTAGTTTGTTTAAAAGTAAGTTTGCAAAAGATTTCGTCTAAGTGACGAATATGCTCCCCCTTGATGATTTCAATTTTGTAAGGGGATGTCAAGAAATATAATCCTAATATTGCAAGTAATTTGCAATGTATTGCTTTGACATAGAGCTCCCCCTAGCTTTAGGATGTCAAAGTCTTCATGTGTAAATTGAATAACTACAAAACAAAGGTTAGAAAACTAGTATAATTCACAATTTCCTGCAAATGTGGTCCAAGTTAGTAGAAAATAGTTTTATGTCTTACGGATCCCACGGTTCCTTGCTAGTAGGGATCCGTCTAGGCAATCCGAGGGATCCGTATAGGCGATGATCAATTTCAGCAATGGTGATATAACAAGTAATGTTCTAAAAAAATGAGATATTAATACAACGTAATCATATACTCAGAAATATAACAAGTAGCATGTAATTTCATTTAATAAAACAAGAGTTATGATATACATGACTCTAAAAACAAAAAAAAATAAAAAAAATACATGACTAGGAATTTCTAGACCAACTATCGCTTGATGTTAGGACACCACTAAAATCTTCTAGCTCAATTTTGTTTAGGTTTAATCTCGTCGAAACGTTCGAGGAGATAATAGAACATGAAACGTTGGTCTTCTGTGCTTCATGTATCAAACTTTCAACATGTTGACAATGATAGCAATCTTTTTCATGGCTAGGTAGTGGTGGTGGAAGAAATGAAATGGCTTGATGCGAAGGATCAAGTGAAGCGGCTTCATGGAGCTTCAAACGATGGAGGAATTGGTAGGCGTGTTGAGAATGGCTCGACCAAGAATGATGGTGGTGGTAGAAGTGTCAACTTCCATATGGTCGGGTGGTTGACTTTGATGATTTCTCATAATCTAAATGGGATTATATGATGGAAACGGTGAAAAGGAAAGTGGAGCTAGTGTTGACTCAACACTTTGATTTTGTACCATTATTCCTTCTAATGAGGAAAATGTTGTCGGCGGAGGCGGATGAGACGGCCTAGGAGGCAAGTCCTCTAAATTGTAGAGGTGTGGTGATCATAATGGAGATGTAAAGGAGATAGCTCTAGGAACCAATGATGATGGTTTAGTGGAGATAATATTATTTGGTCTAGGAGGTATGGTGGTGTTTGGCATAGGTAGTTTTGTGGGTACTATCCTTTTAGGAATTTGTTTGATTGGTTGAGAAGAGATCCTAGCATTTGTTGTCTTGACCGGAGATGATTCGGTTGAAGAGATTTCGTGTATAACACGAGCCTTTTTCTTAGGTGGTTCTTTGGTGGATAAGTTACTACTTGGGGTTTTCCTCATGATGTGATGATTTCAAGAGGTTTGTAAGGGTTTCTAAAGTGCTGAAAGTTAGGATAAAGGTGATGACTATGGAAGTCCTAATAATGTGGTTTATAATGCAAGAGATTTGGCAAGTGCATTTAAGCCTTAAGCCACTAAGATTCATTGGAATGTGATGATTAACATGCACAAGAGTCAACTTCAGAGTTTGTACTGATCAAGGAACTCATTTAAGATGAGATAGAGTGTTTGAGTTAGAAAGATGAGTTGAAATGATTGTTTTAGCAAGATTTGACATAGACTGTCACCCGAATCCCATGGTTCCCTCCTCATAGGGATCCGTCTAGGCTAATCCTAGGGATCCGGCTCTCAGCAGCTATGAAAGAGTAGAAATGATGTTTTTAAGATCTAAGATCTATATCACCTTGAGTGTTTCAGTCCTCCTAAGTGTCTTAAATAAAGGGGTGATTGAGTACATGAAGGTAATGAGTGATGTAGCTAATGATTGCCTTTTATGGAAGGATTTGGAACTTTCATGAGTACCAATGAATGAGCAAGGATGACACTAAAGATGAGAGTGTCAATTGAAGCTAAATGATCCTAGAGATCAGGTTGTGACTTAGGATAGTGTTTTGGAAAATATCCTAAAGGCTTTGAGATGGGAAAACTTGAATTTGATCAACCTTGATCAATTTTGAGGTAAGGATGATTTATGATCAATTTTGCCATAATCGAGAGATTTCGAAGACTAGATGTGAGGGATCTAGATAGCGGAAGAGTAATGGGTTTAAGTGAAAACGATAGATCTACAAGCGTCTTGAGTATGATTTAGGTGAGTTGAGTTTGAGTAGGAAGAATCTACTTAACTTGATAAGGACTTAATTTGCCTTAAGATACTATGTTTGGCTTAGTGTGAGGTGTTCTAAGGATATGTTTGAAATACAATGCTTGCAATTGCATTTTACATTTCTTGGGATCCCACGGTTCCCTAAGTGTAGGGATCCGTCTAGCACAAACTTTGGGATCCGTCCATCTCTCGTGAGAACCTTTACTAAAGGTATGCAATGATCTTGACAATGCATTATATTCCAAGTTTAGTTTAAAGGGTTCTAACACTAAGATATCAAATGTAAGATGTTTTATTTCATGAAGGAAATAGGATTACATTGATAAAGCACGAGTACAAGAGGATTGATCCTATTTGAAATACTACTAGGTTCCTTGAGTGTTTTCGCTAGGAGGATCATCATGTAAATTCCATTATGAACCTTGGACATATCTTCTCGTTGATTTCAAGAAGACATTCTAGTCCTATGGCTCGGAAGGAGGTTTTGATACCTTCTTCAATTGTAGAGAGGTGTCTGTCGTCCTTCGTGGAAGTGACGGTTTTCGAGGTTATTGAACCAACGGACATGAATGCCAGGTGTGTTGGGTTCAAGGGAGATGTTCGGAGAGTAGACGCTAGTGAGTGAAAAATCAAACTCATATTCATGCGTCATAGTTGAACCTATAGAAATGAAGAGTTAAAAGAAAGTGATGCTTGTGTTCAACCTATGATTATCTAATGTTTTTTACTAGATTTTTATTAACAATGATTTTTAACAACAATGACACTTAACTCACTTATGGTTTTGACATTCTAGTGGAATATTTCTTTTAGAGAGAAAGTGGTTTTTATTTTGCATGAAAACTGTTTTCTAGTAGGACGGATCCCACGGTTCCTTTAAAAAAGGGATTCGGCTAGCATATCTTTCGGGATCCGTAGATCTGTAGTAACAGAAATAGATTTGATAAAAACATAGGTTTTACAGTTTTGTACCAAGATATGTGATTTAGCCTACATTTTCTTTTAGCATGCATACATGACTTCTAATGTATCACGAAAGAGTACGAAACATATGAAACAAGAGAAATGACAAACACATTATGATAATAATAACCTAGATAAACTAGACTATTAATAATATTTCATTTCAATACTTAGAATGATACAAAGGATTGGGTATATAACCCCAATGTAGATTAGCAACACAAAGTAAATGTCTTCGTATGTGAACTTCATCATAGGGAACACAAGTGCGATGAGTGTTAAGACGATGAGTACGAGGGCGATGTAAACCATGTTGAAGATGATCCTTCTTGGTTTCGGTTGGGATGAAATGGAGAGGAAGATGAAGTTTTGAATGAGAGGAAATTTTTGAAATTGGAAGATTTGAAAAGGTGAGGATTTGATTGAGTGGAAGACGGTGGGTTTATTTATGAGGAAGGAGGAATTTTTGAGATTTGTGTTTTGTTTTATTATTTGAAAGATATGATTTTTGGATTAAATGAGACAAAACACAAATTTTATAAACCATGATTTTTAGACGAAAGAGTGACACGTATGTGAGAAAAAGCTTCCTAATGAAGCTACATGTAAAACATGTGTATACATGAAATCTACTCAAGTAAATACCTAAGTAATCACACTTCTTTATTAAACTAATATCATTTAGAGATAAGTGGAAAGTCATACCTCAAATGCACTTAGGAATGTCTTTACAAATGACACAGCAAGTGTCAGAAGACAATTCCAGCTCCTTTATGCTTAAGATACCTTCTTAGGGAAGGTAAACTTTATTATCAAGCAAATCCTATGGCTTGATAGATGTGAGTTTTGACTAATCAACATGACAAAGAGGATTAGTGCAATTAAATGAAACAGTGAATAAAAAAATGTTGTTATCAAATCAACATCCAAACAAATAGTTTTAAAAGACGTGGTGTTTGTTTTTATGAAAAACTTTCTTTGTAGTTTTCAATTAACCATGGATCGTATCAAGTTTTTAAAGTACAATATACTTCAGGAAACTTGGTAACGAAGCTCTGATGCCAATTGTGGAAAACTAGAAGGGGGGAGGGTTGAATAGTTTTGCCAATTAAAACTTCCTTTTAAACTATTTAGATCGACTTATGTCAATCTATTTGGACGTGTGTGTTGGATGTTGATAAACAAGCATATAAAGGTATGTAATGAAAAGATAAGAATAAGAAGCACAAAACCACAACGCGAGTATTTATAGTGGTTCGGCTACAAGGACACCTTCCTTGCCCTACTCTACTCCCCGAGTCATCTACTCGAGAGTTCGTATTCACTACACCAATCTCCTTATGGCGGAGAAGCCTTCACAATGTCGCCTACCCTTTTTCTGGTGCTAGGCTAACCACCGAGTTCTTTCACTCCAAGGTGAACCACACCTACACAACGTCGCCTACCCTTTATAAGGTACTAGGCTAAGTACCTAGTTCTTTCACACCAAGGTGAACCACACCTATACAACGTCGCCTACCCTTTATAAGGTACTAGGCTAAGTACCTAGTTCTTTCACACCAAGGTGAACTACACCTACACAACATCGCCTACCCTTTATTAGGTACTAGGCTAAGCACCTAGTTCCATTGCAATGGAGGAACTACTACCCAACACTACACCAACAACTAATCCCAAAGGAGATCAACTCCTTTCTACAACATCATCAAGGATATCAATATCCTTGGATCTAGTACTAATCTATCTTGTACATCGAAACACACCATATCGATTGTACATCTAAGGCACCTTTCACTAATGCCTTTAACTAGATCTTCAAGACACCCTTCACTAATGTCTTGTGTCTTGACTTCTAAACACCTTTCACTAATGCTTCTCGTCTTGACTTCTAAGCACCTACCATAAGTGCTAATGATGTGGACGATAGATACCCTTCACTAATATCTTCTTCTTGACACTTGAGACACCTTTCACAAATGTCTTCAACACTTAGGAAAGATAAACAATCATCAACAAGAAGAATTCAAGAGTCTTGATGATGAGGAAGCATGGCAACTCATGGACTTGAGCTTGCTCGACTTCAAAGGTGATAATCTCGCCTTTAAGAGGAACCTAGAAGATCACACAAAACAAAACTACAAACATAGATATCTTGGATCTCGAGGTTGAGAGTTTTCAACTCTAGGGTAAAGTATGTTAGAAAGGGGTGAGAAACAATGAAGAAATGGCTCACTATTTATAGAGGAAAAAATCTACTTTTCCCCAAATCCCACGGATCCCTTCCACAAGGGATCCGTCTAGCGTAAAGCTAGGGATCCGTGGGACGCTCCCTTTTACCCATGGGTATTTTGGTTATGGGTCATGGGTCAATGGTTGATCCATGGATCTTTGGCTAGATACAATGTATCTCTTGAGTGCAATGCACTTAGTCACTTGGGTATGGGTTGATCCATGGGTTATGGATATTATCCATGTATGATATAAGCATGATGTCATGCAATGAGTTATGGGTCAAACTCCATGGGTCATGAGCTTTGGGTTGTACCCAACTACATTCAATGTATTTGCCCAATGGGTTATGATACTTAAGTTTCTACCCATTTATATTACCCAATATACTACATACTAGTTATGTGTATATTTTACCCAAATATATAAACAATAGTTGTTGTACATATGTAATATTAAATCATAAAATCACTTATACTTGTTTTAGTGTTTTATGTGAAAATGTGAATATGTTAGAAACTACTAGTTTAAACCATTTACGTATTTTATTTGTTTCGTTAAAATGATTTTATGTTTGTTATCGACAAAACATTAGAAGATCGTAAAATATAAATAAACGTTTTTACGACTTATTTGTATTAACACAACGTTTAACGTCGGTGATATAATGGCGGTTTAACGGCGACTTTACATCGGTTAACGATGGTAGAAGAAGGATTTTAATGGCGGTAGTTGTGACGGTTAAGCGATGGATTTAATGCCGGTAATTGTGACCAGAAAATATCTAGGTCGAGAGAGAAAATATCTAATTTTTCACCTTCGCTTTTAGTTAAAGTGTGTGTTTTTTCTTTATATATTAGATATGTGTTTGTAATTTACATATTTGCCCTTGGTTAGTGTAAATGTTTGGCTAATCTTAGCCATTAGATCTAAAAAAAGGAGGGATTAGATGGAGGCTAGGATCTCTTCTCGTGTTCTCACCAAAATTAGACTTCTCAAAGAAACACCTCTATATATATATATATATATATATATATATATATATATATATATATATATATATATATATATATATATATATATATATATATATATATATATATATAGCTTAGCCCGCCCGAATGGTAGCTAGCTTCATAATTTTACTTGACGAATTCTAACCGGACGTAAATAAATAATGAAGAACGACAAATATCTTAAATACAAAAATAGGGAAAAAAAAGACTTATTTGAATAATGTATATCTTTAATGCCTAATATCCATCTCCAGCTCTATTATAACACGACTACAGCTGCAATTGCAACTAATTTTGCAAACATTCCATTAAAAACAAAAATCAGATTGAATGCGAGATGAATAAAGGTCGATTCGGTTTTTTTATATATCAAACTAACCAAACTAAACAAATGGCTTGATATAAAACGGCCAAAAGTGTGATACACCAACCTTTTTAAATAATTTTTTTAAGGCGCAAAGTATCTCAATGTGACATGTTACCTAATGTGCCCATTTTGCCCCAGCTAATAGAAAAGTAGTAACAAATGAACTTTAGACAAAGTCTGATCTTGGATTTTATTTATAGTCATTGTGAAACACATAGATACCGAAACTCTCCTATTTAATTTGAACAACATTTTTGTATCGGAAGGACTTATAACCAAAATTCTTGTTAGGTCACTAGTTTTACAACACAAGCTTATAATAGAAGAGATGAGGGGCGGATGAACAAATACCAAACACACACACACGTATCAAAGAGAAAGGTTAAGGCGTAGAGTGTATGTGAAAGAGTAACTTGAACAACCAACCCTCAAATGAGGGTTTACAATAGTTTATATAGGCAAGGAGCTAGGGCAACACTCCCTCTCCTTCCCTATTCCTTATTGGGCTTGGATCAAGCTTATGGGCCTTCTACATAAGCTTGACCTTAAACAAACATAAAGGCCATAATAAAGCTACCTATTACATATGAAATATAAATACTTGAAATATTGTTTAGGAGTGATTCCAACAATCTCCCCTCAAGTATATATGAATGTAAACGGTGAAGGCGTTGATGTAATAGTAGCTATGACGCCTTCGACATTCTTCTTTCTTGTGAGAGGAATTGTCTTGATTCGAACAATCTCCCAGGTGTAGAGATAGTTATCTTTGAGCGCTTATGCTTTGACGTCATCTTTAACTTTGTTCTTTGATCATTGTTCTTTGTGGTGAAAGTGATAGTATGTTGATGTCGCATCGATCCGCCTCAGTGCCGCTTTTGTTTGCTCCGGTGTCTCCACGTCATTTTCAACATGCTCACACGCTCTTTGACGGTGGAAATCAATCTTGATGAAGTTCTTTAAGTCTTTGACTTTGTAGATTCTTTGATTTGATGAAGAATCATTCGACGGTTGTGTTGCTTTAGAATAGGACTTCCATTAGTGTTGATGTTGGCATGAGCATGAGAAGAATCAAGACGATCATCCCGCTCCGTAGCTTCCATAAGAAGAAAACATTTCAAACGGTTAGTAATAAGCGGTTTCCGCACTTAAAAGTTTGAACTTCGAGAGTGTTAACAAAGATAGTGTGAAAACACAACTCTAATTCTTACAAAGGCCGTTCTCGAACCGGAGTCCCATAAGTGAGATAACGCGATGTGCCGAAGTACATCTACGATTCGGATGAGTCACCGAGGTACACCAAGCATCACCTCGATCAGACCGTTTGAGACACACCCGCGTAATCCACGGGAGTTACCGAAGCGACTTCTTTGTGGTCTGTTTGATGTTGACCCCGGCGGAGTTTCCATTCAATCACCGAGGATCACGGATGTGAACCTCTTATAAATGTTCTCGACAGTTGCTAAGATCGTGAAGGACTCGATATGAACCATCGATGATCTTATTTGTTGATCATCAAGTGATTAAATGTCAAGTGTTCCTAAGAGATCTTTTGATGAATCTCGTGGCTCTAGACTCAATAGTGCTTTTGGTTTTCTGAGCGGAGACTAGGGAGAGGGTCTCCTCTTCAATACCAACGATCTCTAAGAGAAAGCCAATAGTTTATGTAGGGTTCCCCGTGAGAATGAAACAAGCTTCCGTTGAGAGAAACTTGAGTGGCTAAGAAGGTTTAGTGCATGCGTCATCGGGTCCATGACGACTTTAATCTTCAATAACGGTGTCACTAAGTGACAACCAAGAGTATATGAATTGAACCCGTTGTCCGCCTCTAAGTTGAATAACTGGAGGGCTATTTCTTTTCACCCTTTACTTTACATTTCTTTTGATTCTTCAACTCCTTCTTTCTCCGATTCTCATTTTCTCCTTTTTATAATCATTCCTAAGGACTTCTAACACTAACTAATGGTAGTGTCCTTGGGTAGATCCCTCCGCTCAAGCGGATCATAGGACAGTTATTCCTAACCTTAGTCACCTTATAACCCATGACTAACCTATGTTTGCCATTATAACCATCGTAAGTTAAAATCTCTCTCAAAGGGTTTGTTAACGAAAACATGTTTGAACCACAGTGAGAGATGAAGTTTTGCATAAATACTCCCTCCACATGTGCTTAATAGTTTTAATGGTTAAATGCACAAAGTGAGGAAAGAGCACGACTTTTTGAATTGATCCACTAAAGATAGACAATCTCCGCGAGACACGGTTACGTTGAATAGTTAAAGAGATATATTGTCGCTTTTAGGTGACAACTAGCTCTAATAACTACCTTGAACGTGTAGACAAACCTTGGAAGGTTGTCAAACCCGTCGAGTTCATGTCTATCAAAATTTTCTCGAATGGTACTTTCTACTCGACAAGTCCTTTGCGAGACACGTTTACATCACTAGCGAACTAGCTTGAAATTATTACCCGTCCAGACAAGTCTTTTCGAGTTACAAACAGTTTAGTACCATCAATTCGTTGGTTAAGTCCGAGGTACATGATTCATTTGCATTTTGTACAACATATTTCTTATCACAAATTTTCTCCCCTCAAAATGGCATATAAAATGTTATTTTTGAACGGTTTGAGAATAAATATGACCATTTTGAGTGTTGCGGGAAGAGTGACCACTATGAACAATTTGTGAACAAAGTTTTCATCAAATACTCCCCTCAATTAGTGATATAAACGGTTGAGGTTTTGAGAAAGCTTATGGGAAGTACTTGTCTTTTGAGCAAAACCTTGAAAAGTGAATGGTTTGATAGGTTTTACTCAAAATAAGAAGCTTTCGCTCCTTTTATAAGGATTGTGGCACCGAGGCGCACTACGTGGTCCTTTCTTGACATACGGGTTGTACATCATTATGTGTGCAAGCCATTTTAGGAAAAGATGAAATAAGTATGAAACAAATTAACCTTTCCCCAAATGACGATGTTTGAAATAGCTCCCCTCGAATCCGACAACCGCCTTTAGCAGATTTGAAACTTTTGATGAACTCTACATTTCCTCTAACTTTGACGGTTTCGAGATGCAATGAGTTTGTAGATGAGCAAGAAACCATACAAAGAAAATCGACTAATTGCGGAAGATTCGCTCGAGGAAACATGCCGAAATCAACAAGATCTTCTCGCGTATGTAGACGCATCACGTCAAACAAACCACGAAAGACGAAATGAAACGACTTTCCCCTGAATGTTGTGGTCTTTCGGAATACTAGTCATTGTGAATATGCAATAACTCGATACCAAGACCGTGTGTGAGGCATCTTAACATTATATTTGTGTAACTTCACACAATATAACCCGTGAAAGTTGAGACGATAACACTGAATTAAGACGTTTGAACCACAGATCGTCTCACTTCTTCGCCCTTATGGAAGAAATTTTGGAGAGCATTGGGTTTTCGCAAGGAAGCACGTGGAAAAACGAAAAAGGAAAGGGACGCCTACACTCTCCCCTCGATGTTTTCAATGAATCGTAATCATACACCACGTATGTTGATGATGAATTGAAGACATCGAAACCATAAATCAAGCAACCGAACAAGTGTGAAGAACCATAAATATCTCGAGAGAATCAATCACGACAAAAGACATCTCAGTTCATTAAGTTGATCATCACCGTGACATTGTTGTAGGAAACACTTTGTTCTTCTGTTTTGAGATTCGATTGGAGGTGCAACAAGAATTGTTGTTGTTGTAGAGTCGATGTATCGAAATTAGAGTATTATCTGCAGTGCAATGGAAACATTCGGTACATCCGGCACGACTTTTAGCGAATCTTTAACCGAGGAGCAAGCAATATTTCCAATTCATGACGATTAAGTACAATGGTGGAACAACGATGGATCATGATATTTTTGACGGTGAGAAACGGGTCCCACTGCTTTTGCAAGAGGAGCCATAGTTGTTGTACCTGCATAGAAAAATAGAAGGGGGGCAAGGAAGAGAAAGACATGGATCCCCAAGTGTAACTGGGTTCCAGGTGTTAGAGGCATAAAGATGTAGTGTCAATTATCTTCTTGACACCTGAACATGCAATTTTGATGATTTCCTTTCCTGCCTCACGGATGGATGTAGTGGGTATCTCACTTGTTTTGGTGCAACTACTTAGTATCTTGCCTGTAGGAATCCACCTAAGACCAACATTGTTGAAAACTCTACCCGTTTGTATCCATCTAAGGTTAGATCTAAGGGATGTTGAAACTTCTCCTGGGAAGAATTTGCGTCCTATATTGATCCACCTATTAGGTTTCTGAAATTTTACGTTTAGATCAACGGGTTTAGTTCTAGCTGTTTGAGGTAACTTAGGTTTTGGTTTGCTACTACAAGCGAAGGTTCAAGAATACACTCAAGGTGATACACTAGGTCGTGAACCTAAGATTCCATCCTTTTGGAGTAGTGCCCTTTCCTAGCCTTTTCAAGATCATAGTTCTTGTATGCGTCATTTGAATCATATGAATTTTACGTTTAATGCTCGGTTTAGACACAATGTTCGAACTAATCCTAGATTGGCGCAAGCGACCACTTATACGGTATAATAGAAACATGTTTAATAGAAACAAGCATTATTGTTGTGCCTTGAATGTGAGTGACTGGTTTTGACAAATGATTATTCTCAACAACTTGGGAGGGAAACCGTGGTTTTGACGATTTTGAACGTTCGATTTAAAAGCGGTTGGATGTCTAACAACCGATTGGTTTCGATTGGTTTTAGAGACGATTTCCCAAGATTGTTGGTTTTGCACAATTAGTATCCACACTCTTGTCGATTAATCTTCTCGCTTTGTTTTGCAAAGCAACATGTGCAAGCCCTTTGCTTGAAGTTGAGCCTTTAAATGCTCATTTTCTTTTACTAATAAATCCACACGATTACTTTGTTCATTTGAAAGTCGACCATTGTGTTACGAGGAAAAGATTTGTTTTGTAATTTAAGTTCAAGAGAGATGCAATGTGCCTCTAGTTTTGAAAAACTTTATGAAACCGAGCAATGGTCTTTTGAGAAGAATGATTTGATTCAAGAGTTTGATTTGACGCTTCGCTTGAATTGTTAACAAGTAAGGGCTCGTACATGAAAAGTCATTCGGACATTGTGCAACATACCGGTCAACCTCTCCTTCATTATCGAATTCGGGTTGCTCGGTGTGTTGAATCGCATTTGCAGGTGAATATGATCAACGAGATTGTACCTCGACCATCCGTTCTATGTCGATGTCATAGGTGGGTAAGATATCTTCCTCAACCATTTGTTCTTCGTCACGCTTAGGCTCGTGTCGTAGTTAAGTATGATATCTTCTCCGATTTGTCATTGTCATCTTCGCTTTTCAATGCTACAACCTCATTGTCCGTGACATTACCGATGCAGAGACTCACAACATTCTCAACGTCCATTGGAGCATTACTTTCATGTACAACAACTCTTGCACCTTGTACGATCAGCGGGATATTGGGAATTAGCCGTTGGTCGACGCTTGAAGGCCGAGATATAGCCATGAATCCTTCTTGCAAAGCCACAAATGGATCTTTATGATCATAATCCATTTCACTTTCCCGAAGAATCAAAGAGAAGAAAAGGCCAAGACGATATAGCACACGAAGGCCGATATAGTAAATTTCAACTTCCTCCAAAATAATTTTGAAAAATTTTGACTCAAAATTTGAAATTCACTATAAAATTCAATTCTAAGGTGGCGGGAAAAATTGAGTTATGACAATTTTGACGCCAAATTTTACCGAAAAATTTGAATTTGGGCCCAAAATTTGAATTTTGACCAAAATTTTCACTGTTAAACCAAAATTTGAATCTCGTAAAATTGAACGTTTAGTCTCCTCAAAGAATTAAATTTTTTTTTTTTTTTTTTTTGATAACTTGTGTGGATGGATCTTTGTAGTCGAATGAACCTTTGTTGAAGAAGTGTCCTTAGGCGTAGAAATCACAATAATCCAAAGTTACGCGTAGAAATCACTTAATACCATTTATGCGTAAAGACACCAAAGTTACGCGTAACAAGAATAGTTACGCGTAGAATTTAGCTTACGCGTAAGGTGAAAAAGACTAAAGTTATGCGTAAGCGAAGTTAGGCATAGAAAGTTAGGCGTAGGATTACCTTATGCGTAGGACTAGGTCTACGCGTAAGATTTTCTACGCGTAAGCTTTATGCTTAAGCGTAAGATTAGGGTTTTATCCCAAGTGATCTTTTACACTATCACAGTGCAAAAGAAATCCAAAGTCGACGTATTTTCAGACTTATCCAAGTAAGAAAACACGGAATAAACCACGAAACTGAAGATCAAGCCAAGAACAAAGTTACGCGTAGTCCTACTCGTATAACTAGGGGTTTGATACGCGTAATCCTACTCGTAAGAATGATTTTGTCCAAAGATGTTTCTAAACCGCTTTTGTGTGATGAAATAGCTTCAATAACACCAAAATAACACAAAAGTGTGAAACTTGATGATCCAAAGCACCTAAAACATTCTGGCGTAGGATAACACTTTCGTAAAAACAAGCTTAAAAACAAGGAAATACACGTAAAGTTCCAAACTTTTGCCAAAACCAATAGTTTAACACCTAATAACGTTGAAAGTACAAGAATCTTGGATTCAAAAGTGTAAAAATCGCTTTTAAGCGTGACTAAGTTTAGGAACCGTGTTACGCGTAGGACCAAAACCCACTTCAAACACAACGATTCACCCAACTATTTGGCGATTGATACCACTCGTTAGGTCACTAGTTTTACAACACAAGCTTATAATAGAAAAGATGAGGGGCGGATGAACAAATACCAAACACACAC
Source organism: Chrysanthemum lavandulifolium (assembly GCA_022545495.1). Taxonomy (NCBI): domain Eukaryota; kingdom Viridiplantae; phylum Streptophyta; class Magnoliopsida; order Asterales; family Asteraceae; genus Chrysanthemum; species Chrysanthemum lavandulifolium. The sequence goes on from CM040246.1 coordinate 157,971,342, forward strand.
ACACGTATCAAAGAGAAAGGTTAAGGCGTAGAGTGTATGTGAAAGAGTAACTTGAACAACCAACCCTCAAATGAGGGTTTACAATAGTTTATATAGGCAAGGAGCTAGGGCAACACTCCCTCTCCTTCCCTATTCCTTATTGGGCTTGGATTAAGCTTATGGGCCTTCTACATAAGCTTGACCTTAAACAAACATAAAGGCCATAATAAAGCTACCTATTACATATGAAATATAAATACTTGAAATACTGTTTAGGAGTGATTCCAACAATTCTCGATCACATCCGCACTGCAAATGTGAAACGAAACTATGTTAAATGAAGCAAGTTACGCTAGTATATATTGGTTCAATATATTACCAAATGATGCAGCTACTTAGCATAGTGCAACATGAAATAAATCCATAAAAACAAACCATAAAAAATTTCAGTGGCGCAACTCGAGAAAGGTTTAAACACTTTGTCAAATTTCACTATCAAATTGTTCTTGTGATACAAAAAAAAGGTTGCGGTCTGCCATCAAGGGGTCAATATAGTGTCACTTTGTAGTAATTAAAAAAATCAAATTTTCTATATAGGTCTGTTGCTTTTTTCTCGGAATTGGTAGCTTTGCATTCCATCCTTTCGAGCTAAGCAGAAGAACAAAAGTATTATCATTATAATGTTATAGCATAGGTATATATTGGTGCATAATTACCTCAGAACCGTCATCTTCTCCAACAGCTCCAAATGGAACGATGATAGCTCCAAAACTTTGCTGATATTCTTACAAATTCAGGTTGATCATGCCAAAAGAACGTGTACTCTTCACCCTGTGTATGTGATAAGTGTCTAAATACTCATTATTTTTATACCATCTAGATCGCAAAACATCCGAAACACTCGTAAACGCATCAAAAGATGAAAATATCACAAACAAGTGTTTTATGTGTTTTAAATGCAAAATATCAAAACGGTGAAAACGTATCAAGTTTGCATAATTGGCAGTTTTAGTCCCCCAAGTTTCAAAAGTTGTCAAATATAGTCCCTGGATATTCAAAACTTGTAAAATATCATTTTAAGTCCACGGGATTCACAAGTTGTCAAAATTGGTCCTTGAAATCAAAATTTGCAAAATTACAACTTAGGTCCCTCAAGTTTTGAAAATGTCAAAAATAGTCCTTGGATTAATAAAAATGGAATTTTATGCATATGGTTCTTGTACTATTCATTTATGGCAGGTTTGGTCCTTGTGAGAGCTATGGAAAATAGGCAAGATTGGTCCCTCATGTTTGGCATAATTACATAAATGGTCCTTGTATTTACTAGCTACACCAAACGGACCCTTGTGTTATTAAACATCCAAATCCAATCCATTAACCCACCTTGGCCCAATCCCTTCCCAAGCCCAACAACCAACCCCCGTTATTAATTAAACCCGGTCAATAGGTCAACGCCCGCCAAAAATACCACCACCACTGTAGCATCTCCTCTCCCACCACTGAAACGCCAAAACCAGTGGTTTTCACCACTTGTTCTCCACTTTTCCACCTCACCATTAACTTTCCAGCTCCCTACCAACTCCCCTAACACCTCCATATCTTCCAAGAATCATTAATTAGAAAAACCAGTTCAAAGACTTTTTGGCGCCAAAATTGCCATTTGGCAATTTTGATGATCTGGATTGATCCAATGGCTGAGAAATGGTGGGAAATGCTTAGCGGTCGACAAGGAAGCTTTTGGTTGATAAATAGAAGAAAAAGGAGCTGAGAAAGAGAGTAGTTAATTTTAGAGTAGAGTAGTTTGTCATTTTAAGTGTAATTTCAATTTTCAGTGTAATTTTAATCTTTCTAGTATTAAACTAAGTTAACTCGATGTATTTCAACTCTATTTCAATAATAAATTCCAGTGTTTTAGTACACTTTCGCTTTATGCAATTTACTTTTGAAAATCTCAATTTACTATTGTAATGACAAAAGATGTTGGTTATTTGCTCTATAAGCTCATTTTAGTCAATGATCAGTTTCTATAAGCTTTTTAAGTCATTAAACTTTTTCTTACTCAGTTTTACTAAAAATGTCAAAAACCACTAAAAAATTAGTTAAAAATAAAAAAGCAATGGTAATGAAGATCAAGACTGAAGCATGGTGATATTATTGGATGAAAATGGTTTAGAGGCTTCTTGGGAAGCAATAGGGTGTGATCTCAGTTCTCTGTTTTGTGCCTAAACTCACTTTGTAAGCTATTTCATTGAAATTTGCAATTTATAGTATTAGTGTTTAAATGTTGCTAATTACAATTTTATTCTATCTCATCATAGTTAATATAAGTTAATTTATAGCTTCTATGGTTTAAAAAGTTGTTTTTGCATTAAAAGCTTCAAAACAGTCCTCATAAAGGAGTGTTTGGATCTGTATATTAATCTGTGTTAGAAGCTTGTTGTGTTGTTCATTGTTGTTGTTCTGAGTCACTTAGGTTCCCAATAGTCAAGATAAACCATATAAACTACTCATTAGTTAAAAAGTCAAAATCATCTTAATCTTACCATTAATAGTTAACTGTTAAAGTTCTAGATTGCTAATCTCATCAAATTAGCTTAAAACTTGATACTATAGCTTAATTTCATCTTAATATAGCTTAATATAACATATACAATCATTAGAATCAATCACAAGTTCATAAAAGTCAAAGTGTTAGTGTAATAAAAAAGTCAAAATTTCCTAAATGCAGTTTTTGAATAAACTTTTGAATTTTATTGTGTGTTTATTATTAAGTTTTAGCTTATAACCTTCTGGGATAGTAAAGTTTAGTTGCTTAACTAAATTAGAAAAATGATAGCTCATCTTTGCTTAGCTTATTCAGTGCTTATTTTCTAGCTTCTTTTGACCCCCTTTTCAAAATGCATGCCCTGTGCACACACTGAGTGTACACAGGTATCTTACAGCTTTTGCACAAGCTTCATTCAAGCTTGTGAGAGGCTAATTTTGGTCCAAGTGTAGTAAGCTAGGTGATCTTTAGGTCCCTATATCTGTTTTTCCTTTTAGCTTATTTGTTTAGCCTGTGCATTAGCTTAAAGTAGCACCCCAAAACCTGTTTTTGGCTTTTAAGCTTAATTCACCAAATCTGTGTAGCTTGTACTTTAGAGGTTAAAGCCAGTTGTAACTAGTTGCTTTTGAGTAGTTATAGCTTATTATAGCTTCTGTGTTCATTTGGTACTCATTTGTGGACTTTGGCTTATTTCTAAGTGCTTATTCTTAAAGCGCTTACTATGACCTCATATTCTCACACATAAGCATAGTATTTCATATTTTCTTAGACTTAGAATAATATTTTAGACTTTTCCTGAATTTTTCAGATTTTCCATCACTGTTTAGTATTTTCCTTATTTAAAACAGTTTTTAGTCCTTTTAAATAGCTTTTAATACAAATAAATCGAAAAAGTTTTAAAAATATGTTTTCAATTTTCCTAGATTAAGATAAATATAAAAGCCAAAAAATATTTTTCCATAATTTTCTTAGTTTAAAAGTATTTTCTAGCATTTTAATTAGTTTTAAATAGTTTTAAATTAATAATAAATACATAAAAGTCTAAAAATATATTTTCAGTTTTAAAATAAGTTTTATCATATTTTAGATTTTTCTAAGTTATAATTTCATTTTCTAGGTTAATTTTGTATTTTCTTATATTTTAGTGCATTTTAAATACTTAATAAATAGTTTTTAATTAATAATAATTAAATAAATAGTTTTAAAAATAATTTTCTTTTTCTAATAATTTTCTTTTATTATTAGGATTGTAAAATATAATTTTCATATTTATAGGCCTTTATTTCTTTAAACTCACGCTTTATTTTGTACGTTTATGTAATTTTATTTAAACGACGTTTTAGGTTTTAAACGCTCATCATTTTAAAAATAGTGATAGCGTTTATTTAATATATTTTAACTTTTAGTTTCCTTTAATTTGCATTTAAGTCGCTGTAATTTACAAATCTTTTCTTTAGGTATAAATATCTCAAAATCCTTACTGATCACTATCCTTAGTGATTATTCGACATATGTCTGTGTTAAACACCAATTCATCCTCCGTGGGACTTAAGGACCCAGGAATCCACTATATTCCTCTGATCTTAATTGCATTTGTTTCTGAACTGTTTTAAGTTTGTTACGGTTGACCATTCACAAGTGGTCAGCTTGTGTGATTAAACTTGACCGTTTGGAAGCCAATCAGTATGCACAAAAGTAAAGTTTTGAAATTGAAAACATACAATAAACAAAACTATCTGCATAAACCTAACAAGTATAAACAAGCTGCTTTATTTCATAACAACACATATTTCACGGTTATTAATATTTGTGACTTTTTATTAGTGAAAGGTAAAGTTCATGTAGACATAGGAGAATGAGACTTCTTGCCTTCTGAAAAAAAAGTTTTATCAACAAACGATTTCACATAAACCACTCTTTAACTATAGTGATTGAAGTAAAAAAAGACTTTATATTAATTTTCAAATATGAGCAACTCAACATTGAACGACAATATCCAACTTTATGGTACGGGGAAGAAAATACAATTTACAACTCTATTACCTTATTATATGGCGCCAATTAAGTCGAGATGTTTATATTCAAAAAGTTACGTTAAAGTGCTACTATGCATTCAATTTAAATCCTAGCATCAAGTGGCAATGCCACAACCTAGTACGTGAGCGCGCAGGGAAATCTGCAAGACACGGTTTTGAAACAACTAAAACATCTAAATATATAACAATAAAATGCTAATCATATATATTTAAAACCACCGGCATACCTGAGATATGCATGTATCAACACTAAGCGAGCAATTACAACTGGTGGAATATCAATTTTGAAATGGAAACACATCACAACTGGTGGCATGCTCCACTGGTTGGTGTCTTGCGTGTGGGCTAATAGACCAGAGTTCGAACCATGTGACTTGTTTTTCACATATTTACGCGAAACGTGTGCCATGTCATCATTTCCACATCATCATAGATGTTCCATAACATCATTATAGTGCCATGTAAGCATTAATGATGTGTCATGCTTAGTCCCATATATATATATAGATATATATATATATATATATATATATATATATATATATATATATATAATGCTAGTACCTTACATTTCAACGCGACCGTGTCTAGCCATGCATACTCCAGAAAACCAGGGCCTGCATTGAGTGAAACTCAATTAAGGAAAAAGTGTGGTTTCTCTATTTGCCGATAACATTTATTGCCGATTTACCTTAGTTTAGAAAACAACTAAAATAGTAGTCTGTACTTTATTATGAAGCAATCATGTAGTAAAATTATACTCGTAGCATTTTTTTTTACATCAATCTGATAGGAAAAGAAGTGGATCAAAACCCCAATTGGAGGTACCCTGTGGGATTCTCGTGTAATATCAAACAACAACCAACCATCCACCTAAACCCACATACTGAACGAACCCCCTGAACCACCCTTTTCTATATTGTCGATGCTTATAGGGAGCCACATTTTTTAATTTAGCCTAACTACAATTCACATAAGTAGTCTAACTGCAACGGGGTCAACCACAAGGATGCAAAGTCACATATAACCCAGTCAAACTGCAAAGTCACATATAATGAGAGTATCATAACTGATACAATAACATCAGTGATGGTACATTTATGTTGTTGTTTTCTAAATTAAATAGCATAACAACATATTACAACTAAAGAAATTTCCAAAAATACTTCAAAAGTCGCAAGTTATGGCTACTAATTTATAATTTTCTAAACTTAGATTGAGAAATAATGCAGTTGACTTACAACGTGCATAATAGGTGGTTGTTGGGTACTATCTAGTCCCTGAATCTGCTGTTGCTGCATCACCGACATCAATTGCGGCATTTGAAACTGTGACACTAGTTGCACCTTCAACCACCTGGTAGCATTCGTCCAGGCTTTCCTGTAACAATAACGATCGCTAATGTATTAGTATTAGCTAACCTGCAGTACGTATAATGTTACATAAACGTAATTTGAAGATGCGAGCTCATTAGCTTTACCTTGTTATATGTTGAAGATGGTTTCACATATATACATAACAGTGGTGCAGTCGGTTTTGAAAACATAATCCCAAGCCCAGAAAAAATATGGCGTCATATTGATTGATCTATTATAATTAATAGTAATGACTAATGAAGAACAACTCATTAATTGAAGAGCAACTGATAAAATCAATTCAAGTAACCATTTGAATTATATCAACTGAAAAGCTTTTTTTTTTTTTTTTTTTTTTTGGAAATTAAAAATGTGAAACAAATATTCTTAAATCCCAAAGATACTCACCTCGTGTTCAGCTTGTTCATGTTCAGCTTATTCGCGTTCAGCTTGTTCGTGTTTAGCTTGTTTGTCTTTAGTGTGTTTGCGTTCAGCTTGAATGAACTGATAAAATACTTCATAAAAATCAAAACTTGAAGATTTCTTTATGAAACAATGAAGCCATAATTCTGCATAATATGTTAATAATGCTTGATGATAATAGGTTTTAGATATGCTCACTTAAGTGTGGTAGAAGCATGTTACAGCAGGACATTGTAACATGTGACACAAGTTACACCGCATATTCATAGCAAACGTTACAACTTATACCCATAGAGGAATACAACACTTTATGTTTGTCATAATTTTTAATGCGCTTGGTTAACCATTAAAAAAGCAATTAGAGTATCAAACTCACCAATTTACAATAGCTTTCTACAACCGTGAACATTTTTGTCTTCACTTTATTTGCAAGAGTAGAATCACTTTATTTGTCTTCATTTTTGTCTTCACTGTATCGACACTTTATGTTCATGAACATTTTAGCTTTATTTGCCACAAATTTGTCACGGCATCACTGCCACCAGTTGCCAATATAATAAGCCATTTAAACACTTTGAATTTCATAAAAAATTGAAATCAAAAGTGTCGATACAGGGTGATATAGTCATCTTATATCAGGCATGGTTGATTTCAAAACTAAAATCAATATTTAAAATTCATAATTGCAAACAAAAATAATCCCTAAATCGTCATACATCAATTTTGACCAACTAACCTAAAATGATTCAATCCGAACAAATCACATAAAAGATTACCTCCAAAGATGATTCTGAAGCCGGAGAGATTTTTTGAGTGGATGGTATAGTCGGATCTTTGTGTGGGTTTGAAATTGAATTTTAGATGAAGCGCTCTTCTTTGAAAGTAAATATGCCACCGGATTTTTTGTCGATAATATTTATGAGGAGTTATGTGTTTGACCTTTTCAACCAGCTTTAAAATTAGTTGATTGGTGCGTTTCAAATTTTGAATGAAAACAGAGTCATGGTTGAATATTAATTTAGGATTGCATTTTGTATCTCAAGTTGTGGATTGCTCTGATGGTTGAGGCACATGTATGTGGAGGGTGAAACACGAGTTCGAACCTTGCAACTGATAATTTTTGTTAATATGTAGCCGGATGTAGTGCCATGGTGGCATTTCCATGTCATCATATGATGCTCCATGTCAACATTTAAACGCCAACAAGATTAACGACGCGACATACGTAGTCCTATATATATATATATATATATAACAGAGGATTTTATTAATGCCACCTCAATGCCACCTCAATGCCACATAATCCAATTTCATGCCACATAAGCATTTGTTGTCCAACCAAGCAATTTTTAATCCACCTAATTATTAATATTTATTTTTCGATTTTATGTATGAATTTTCGAATTTTAAGCAATTATTTATAAAATTCAGATTTAGTAAAAAATGTCCATGATGAGATTCGAACTTGGGTTGTTTGTAGGATTAGTATAAATAACTTGTGTGTTTACCACTTAGACAACAAGTTATTTTGATAATTATGTTGCATACTATATTATATAAATGGCTATAATTTTATTAGAATCATATAGTAAATAAAATTATATTTTTACTTAAAATAAGAATATGATAACAATTTTTTTTTTCATTTTTTAAAATTTTCGGATTTATTTTTTCAAAAATATTGAGCTTAACAAGAATTGAACTTGGGTCTCTTAGTCCACAAAGAAACATAATAACCACTAGACCAACACATGTTTTTTATTATATTTTGCAAATCCTTATCTATAAACTTATGCAACTAATTATATAACTATTAGAATCTCTACAACCAAATATCAAATATATATTCGGCTTTAACAATCTTTTTAATTAGAAATTGACCTTTTCATTCATCACAATAAACCCTACCTTTCTTCCAAAACCCCTAATATCACTGGTGTCAACAATTACAAGGTATACATCTAATTTAAAGTTTGCTTCAATATATTATTGTTTGTTTGTCTCCATCGTTAAATGGTAAACCAGACACACATTACATCCTCTAGAATCAATGGCGAGTAGCAGGTATGCATATGTGAGAAAATTCGAAAGCAAAGACATGTTGACATCTGGACACTTTATTGTGGTTCGACATCATTGTAGCCATTTTGAAAGGTACATGCATTGCATTCAATTTTATTTATTTATTTTAATCACTACAAGCTACTATTATGGTTAATGAATAATTAGTAAGCACTTTGCTCAAAAGGTTTTCGAATCGCTGGACTTGCATAAACACGGACTGCTTTTTTTTTTTTTTTTTTTATTTATTTATTATAGAGTGTAGTTTTAAAGAAGCTTTAACTAAAATTAGCGAACTTCAAGAAGCTGTTATATAGATGACCGCTTTGATTCTAGATCTTTATTGTTAAGTTAACACACGAGGTCGACTTGAGGTATGCTTGCCGGGTCGCTTCGGTATTCACATTCAAGAACCAACCGCCCTCTCATATGCGTGAAAGTATGGTTACCTTTTGCCTCTTCAAGTTGAATAATTGGTAAGGTTTTTATTTAATACAAAGTCAAGTGTGTATCTGTTAATCTCCGGATCAAACTGTGGTTAAACTTATTTCACATAAAGTTATTTAGGTAATCTTATTTCAGGTTACCTATAGATTGTTTCACACTAAAATATTCATGGCGGTGTTTGGTATTGCTTACATTAACATGTTATGGAAGGAAATATGGATGTCGGTATTGTTCAAGAGGGCACCAAATAACTAACATGTTTCATAGTTAACACCCAAGCGTTATGTTCATCATCCACGATTTTTTTCCTTGATAGGATTCCTTTTTACTATTGGCAAACCCTAATATCGCCTAATCATCATCATCATCATCATATTCATTCATATCAATGATACCTTTTATTATTTAGGTACATCATCATCATCATCGGTCTTTTCCAAAACCTACACATATTCAGATGCATTAAAAGAGGTACTAAATTTTAAAAATCACTCAAGTCATGCGTGGTGTTTTGGTAAAGCTATTGGATCTATATAGTGTTTTCGATTTGAGTCGGACCGATAAAGATTGTTATGGATTCATATATTATCACACACTTAAATTAATTTCGGGGTGATGTGGTTCAAGGAAATGTGCGCTGATTCTTCCGGAAAACGTGATGTCTTTGTGATTGGCCTATTCGTGTCAAGACAACAGTGAGATACTAACATGAGCCTTAAATATCGCTTCCATAACATGTTTATTATGCTTGGTCTAACATCTCAGAATTTGGTCTTCTATACTAACATGTATTTGTTGTGTGGTTTCGATTTTCAGTGAAAGAGGCTCGCACCATCGAACCCTACTTCATCAAGATGTACGCGTCGCTATATACATTTAAAGATGATATTCTTAGAAACAATTTGAACCTATACTAATTAACCTCTTCCTAGATCGGATACGGTTTCACCACATGAAATAGTTGTGACGTGGTTAATCCAAGACACTCGGTGTCCTAGGGTCGAGGATTTTTCGACACATACTGGTTTTAACCATATGAAATGTGTGATTGAAATGCAGGTATATGCTGCACAGGAAGTTGTTTATTGAGAAGGTGATACAGGCTTTGGATATATACCAAGATAAGATACCTTCTCTCATGGATGAGGTGAAAATTTTTCTTTGCATTTTTACCCACTCTACAAAACAATACAGTTTTTCTTTCATTATTTCGGACAAAATATAAAAATACCATCTAAGATAATTAATCATCCTTTCAGGAATATGCCAGCAATTTGTTCCTGCAGTGTGACAAGTGCAGAATGATGGTAAGTAGCATCCATGTTTTGTGATATTACAACCCAGCATTTTAGTTGCTTATAGTAGTCACTTAACATACTTTTCTGAAGAAGTACCTAAGAGTCCCATCTCGCTGCGGGTGACAACGGATTCTTTTCTATCTGTATGCATAATTAAAGATGATCCAACCGCGCCGAGGCGCAGGGAGGGAGACCGCTGGTTGCAATGATCCCGATGCACATAAAGTTCTAAAGGTGGTGTTGAACGACCGGTGCATTGGATTGCTGGATTTGTCACGAGCCATTGTGGACCCCCGTCTTTAAGGTATTTTGTTTATCATTCTTATCTCGCATATTTTATGTTTATGTGCTAATTAAGAAATTGTTTATTTAGATTGTAACGTAACAATGTTGTTATTGTTTATTTAGATGGACGGCTTTGCAAGGTACCTACCTATTCAAATCGACTATATGTATGTAATGATCACTAGGCTTAACTAATGGTTTAAGTTATCGGTTTGACTAATATCATAACTACTCTAAAAGGTAAAGTAATATTACTTACTGAATCATGGCCTTCGGTGCACGGGCCACCAACCAATGCTACAATAGTACCAGTACCTGGGATACAAGCTGCAAGCAAACCTACTACAACACTCAGTGCCACTCCAGTGCACGTCAATGATCGATTCCAGGTAAAACAAGCCACTGATCTGTTCCTAACTCTTCCAAATGTCGAATAATAACTTCAAGTAAGTATAAGATAACATTATATTCGTTCAACTTCAAAAGGGATACTGCCGATAATCAGTTTAGTTGCAATTAGTATGAAAATGATTATCTGAAGCTGAAATATTACTGATGAGGTATGTTTATATAATTCACTAAAGGCCAAATATTTCTTATAGTAACATGAAGTAACTATAAAAGATAGAATTTTCTCGCATTTTCTTTCTTCACTGTATAAATATTTTACGATGTTCGTAATTCATTAAATGTGAATTAAATTATTCAAAGGACACTTTTACATCCATTTTTTACCCACCTTCTTTCAAAGATAGTAAAATATATCAACGATAATTATAAGTCATGCCACCATCGGGCCGGCTCTACTATATATATATATATATATATATATATATATATATATATATATATATATATATATATATATATATATATATATATATTGTGTGTGTGTTCCAAATTTATTATGAGTCACCTCACAAAATGGTGAGATGATGAGAAAGAGATCATCACTATCAAGAGGCTTAGAGAGTTGATCGACAAATATAGCCCCTACAGATGTGGTCCAAACAAAGTAGAACAAGAACATCGCAAGAGAGATTTGTATTTTTGTTTAGTGTCTACACAACAAACAAGACTACAGACTTTCACTTAGCTTGACCACCTTAGTATGCATATATATCTTATTCTTTTTTCGACTATGTAGATTAGGCTTTATAGGTTGCCCTTGCGCATATGTATTTTGTGATAAAATCTTTCAATGACGGAATATGAAAAATTTTAATCTCTAAACAGCGCAATATGAAAATTTTCATTGTTTGGCTGCTTCAAGATATTATTGATCAGAAAGACAAGAGTAATTTCACAAAGGGGCGTTTGTTTGAACATATATGCGCTTATACTTTTATTTTGCCGTTTATGTTTCATAACCATCGCTAGTAAAATCACCTAGCGAACCGATTAATCTCGTGATAATCGCCGATCGTTCACGGCGCCGGATTGATCACAATCGCCTATTCAATCGGTTTGGCCAAAGATCGCTAACATTGGTCAACGAACCGATTAATCGACAAAATCGGTCTAATCGGATAAAATTGCTTAAAATCGATGAATGATCGATTAATCGAACAAAATCGCTCAAAATCACTTAAAATGGTCAACAAATCGAGTAATATCTATATTTTACTTTAAACTGAAGAATTATGTCATTACTCCGTTCAAATTATAAGTCCACTTTGATTTTTGATTAACTGACCTTAAATATTTTTGTTTGTATTATATAATACTGATGCAAAATATATAAATGAATTGTGTTTTAAATGTATTTTCATTTGGTATAATTTTCATCGTGTTATATGATACAAACGGTAATATTAAGGTCAAAAGTCAGTCAAAAAGTCAAAATAAACTTAAAATTTGGGATGGATGAGATATGTTTATATTCAACACTAAATATTTGAACTTTAATGCTAAATTTTATCTCATACATATACTATAATATAATATCTAAACTTACAATTTTGTGCATAAAAATTCCAATCCGATTAATCCTCACTTAACCGATTAATCGCTAAGCCTTATCCCGCCCCTCACTAACGCCTAGCCATTTTTACAACCCTGTTCATAACCTCACTTTTTGTGGCATAATTTGACACACATTGACTTGTATACGTTTAAAATTATATAGTAAACTTATATAAGCCAAAAAGTTTCAAACTAAATGATAAAAAGTGAGCTTATAATATAAATTTCAAAACCAAATTAACCATAACATGGTTATATAAGCGAAACAAACACCCCCATAATGCAAAGAAAGATTTGACAAACGGTGTCTTGAAAACACTTCATTTAAGATCATTAGAGACAAAAGGTTATTTACATATAAAGGGATCAATCTTCACCTTCTACTTTATTTGACGAATGAATGAAATTAATCACAACAATTTTAAACCCAATTTTCATCATTTTTTTTCATATATTAATATCTTTCAAACCGTTAATCGTTGTCGAAAAAAATATATCATCATGACGATTATTTAATTATCTTTCATATGATAGATACTTTTGATATCTTTCGACAAAAAAAATTTTCAGATTTTTCATGTTTTTAAAGTTTTTGTTTTTTCACGTTCATTGAAATTTGCATTAAAAACGATATATGATTAAACACTAATTTGAATATTACATGCGATATTAGTGTTAAATCATATATGATATGTAATATCACACGTGATATTAATGTAGAAATCACATATCATATACATATCATATCACATGTGATATTATATATCATATACGCTTAACACTAATATCAAACGCGATATTCAAATTAATGCTTAATCATATATCATTTTTAAACGCAAATTTCAAGAACGTAAAAAACAAAAACTTTAAATTTACATTTTCTGTCGGTGGTCGAAGAACGTATTGCTTGATCATAAGGCAAAGGCAATAAAACTACATGGGACATATTAGCTTTGATTGCTGGCTGCTAATGGGTCAGTGTAGTAGGAATGTTTTTGTTCTTGCTCCACGCTTGTTTTCTGGCTACAGTGACATTTTTTTTTATGATAGATGGTGTTTAATACAGTATCTGGTTTGTATCTTCTAAGGGTGGGTCTACCCTTCGTTTGATACCTTTTACACTTGTATACGTCACTTTATGTGTCTTCGAGATATAACAGAGGAATTAGTCTATCGCGCGTTGCGACAAAGCTAATTTGAAGTTAAATTACTTTCGGTATATGGTGCGTTGAGACGAAGCCGAGAAAAATACATTTTTTTTTTATATCCAAAATTTGGTACATAAATTTATATTTATATTTGTATCAATCCAAAATAAAAGACTAAAACTTCAGCCAAATCAATTTAAAAAGTTTAGATTCTATATAATGACATTAATAGCAAAAGCTACTTCATTCACGGATATCAATGACTAAACCGATTTACTTCACTTCATTTTCACATTAGTTGGCAACTCCAACCTGATTCGGATGAACATCTTAATTTTCTTTGCATTGCTACAAATTCGAAAGCCCGTAGTCAATGTTCTAATAATAAGCCGCAACTCGTTGAGCCTTTGAAATTGCGTGTGTAAATATTCGATAATTTAAATCCGATATTTTTTGTTAATCCTCTCGCATATTGTTTTTTTTAGTTTGTTTAATTTTTAATCTAGAATTATTGATTATCTTCTATATCTATCATCTAAGTGCTATATACATAGACATTTAACACATACGATAAAATTTATGTATATATAACATATACAAAAAACATTCCCTCAACTGATGCCTAAAAAGATACGAACAAACCGAAATATAAATAAAGCCATAAATCATATACAAACACTCTTTGGTCTCTCAAAATAGAGAGTGTTACAAAAAAAATATCCACTTTACATTTAACATGCCATCCTAAAAACCGCAAAGTAACAACATATCCTACTACATTTATCACCGACAAATGATTATACCCCAAAAGTGTTCTAATAAATCATATTTAATTAAATTTCTGCTCCCGTAGAAGCAACACATCCATCCTCATCCAAGCCGTTATCTCATTTCTACCTATCTCCAATTTATTGTATACTTTGGTTGGTCTCCTTTACCTCTTCCTCTTCCGATGCCTCGCAAATGCTTGCCATTTGACCGCAAAGATCTTCGTTTCTATCCATCTCCTATTCATTATATACATTCGACTAGAGAAAACTGTAACCCGAATGTGAGAGTCACCCCAACAAATATGTTTATAGCATTCACCCTTCCCAAAGCAGGAATTGACGGCTCATGAGTTCGACCAAAAATTTGGGATTTAGGGCTTAGGCTACTATGCGCTCATAGTTTAATCAATAAAACATTTTTTTGTATGGTCCAAAAAACATTTTTGCTTGATTCTTACGTATGTAACTTTAAACAATTAAGTTTGCTTGAAAACAATCAATATCGTGGTAGGTAACACATCATGCATTCAAAAATCATTTATTTTAGTCATGCATCACATTTTGAATGAAAATACACATTATTAGTAAAACAGTCATTGAGTTTAAGTAAAACGAGCATGTGTCTTTGTTGGTCTAATATTTAAGTTGATAAGACAAAACGTGTGAAAGAAGAAGGACTAAAGATAACAAAGAGCTAAACTTCAAAGATATGATAGATTACAGGATATTATTATATGATAGGAAGATTTACTAAATATCTCAGATAGTTATCTCTTTGTAACCCTAGTATCTCTATTATATAAAGAGATACATGGAATTAGTTTTATGGTGTCAAAGATGTAAACACCAAAGGTGTATGTGTGTGTGTCTAAGTGTGTTTCTAAACCATGTAGACGCCTAGGTTAGTGTTTCTTCAGCCCCAAGGTAATCAAGGTTTACCTTGATCCCCGTTATAGGTTAGATAACCGTCCTACATTGATCAAGTAGGATTGGGGCTTTTGGTTTGTATTGTAGTTGTTAGAGATTATGACGAAGAACCTTTATAATAACAATGATGTATTGTTTAATCCGTTGTGCATCTTATTATCGTTGTTATTGTTATCCCTAGTGCTCTAAACGATCTTCATAATTGGTATCGGGCGGGGAGCTCGTGATATAGGGATCTACAAGGTTTCTTTGTCGAAAAATGGAGAAAAGAAGAAAATTAATCTGGAAAAACTTTCGTAAAGTTTCGCAGTTAGTTTTCAAATAGCGATAACTTCTTCGTTAACCGTTGGATCGAGACGAAATATTTCTTTGGAGCTTCTCAGATATCCAAGTAACTTTTCACCGGAGGGATCTTTAATTGGAGGTCTCAATCAAAATATATACGCATTCGAAAACTGCGCAGATACATATTTGTAAGTCGGATTATTAGGGTTTATTCTTATTTGTTTTAGGGTTTGTGACTTGTTGTCGCTATTAATGATCTTAGGGTTTGTATTATACATGTTCCATGTTCTAATCTTCATATGGCGATTACGGTAACCCTAAACGAATCTCTTTCGATGTGTCGATAATATTTTAAAACCCTAAATTTGTTCATCAATTGATCTTGAATCACAACTTACTAACTGATCAGGTTGTGATTGGTGATGAGAAAGAGCGGATGAAGGATGATGTTGTACTCGATGAACCCTACGTGATCCGATTGAATCTATCTCATACCACCATACGTCGCACTATTAAAGCATATCTTTATTACACCCAATAGTGGGTCATCCGTGAGGTTTTATTGCTTTTGGTATATTCACTTGAGGTGGTTCTATGTAAGTGGTGAGTTTATTTTGAATGGTATCTAATCGATCTCATACTCATGATAAATTACTTGCTATCTCATCGATGTAATTTTAAATTCATGAGAAATCATCATGGGACGGTGGTTTATTGGATACTGTTGGTTTGCATTGTAGGATCACGTTATGCATGGTTTGGTTTTTCTCTTTGTTCTTGTGTATGCTTCACTAGATGTTAGTTGTCATGTGCTACTTATTGTTATTAATCGTGGTCAGCTATTGAGTGTTGAGAGTTAAGAGAGGAGATGCAGTGGAGTAGATTTACGTGTTAGAAAGTGACTAAGGAGTAGACGCATTGGAGTACATATGATTGGAATTTAATACTGTAGTGAATGACGGTACTGGTGCTTCAACTTTCATGCTTATGGTTCTTGTTTATAATGCTCCTTTGATGGTTACTATTGCTCTCACTACCTTTGTACTGCTAATCGATTTCCATTTGTACTGCCAGTTGAGTTATTAGTACTAATATAAAGTTTTTGCTTCTCATACATAGCACTTGGTACTGCTCGTTCTACACTTAGTACTGCCCACGAGGGTTTTGTGTCAATTTGTACTGCTCGATTCATAGTCTTTATAATTATGCTGATTAGTTTACTTTTGCGAAGGAGGAATTGGTCTAGTGATTATTACAGGAGTACAGATAACGAGATATTGCTGCATGTTCATCCTCCTGAACTGCTTGTTACAACTGCATTCATAGGATGTTCATTATCAGTGTCGACTGGAATTTTTTTGTTGCTGCCAAGATTGTGACTTTGGAGCACATAATACTAATTTGTTTTAAAACTATGAGTTCAAGTTTGACTATGATATCCTTATGGTTCAAGGATAATACAAGATTATGAGACAAGAATTTGAATAGATTTATTGGTATGTGGTATGGAGATAACATACACATAGAAGAAGTTGTGTTGGTTTATGTTTGGATATGTGACTTAGTGAAAGTGGTTACAAGCGATAATACATGTTCTTATCCAAGTTATGGTGATTTTGGGCAAAAGACACACACATGGGATATTGGTACACACACAAGAGATTGGTTTTGACATGTTTGGTAAAGTAGGCATCATGTTCAGGGGAAGATGGACGCTTTTACATGGTCTCTATTGGTTAATCTTAGAACTTCTTCACGTTACCACTGCTTGGATTCAAATGTTATTGTAGCCATCCTTATTAGTATTTTGGTAGGTACTATGTTCTTCATGGCTGGAACTACAACGTATTTGTTACCATGTTGTTTAGTTATTTGAAAAGTTCTTGGGGTGTTCGTTAACCATATAACTATTTTACATTGTTTACTACGACTTGATATCGATATTTTTGTTGTCATCTTTCAAACCTAATGCGTAATTAGGATGCTCATTCATGGTCGGTACAACATGGTGTTCGCTATTATTGTTGAATAGTTATTCGATAAGTTGTTATGGTTATTTAAATGCATCATTAGAGGGAAGGTTTTACTACTACTTGTTGGTATTTCTATTGTTGGTTCAAATTTCTTTTGCCTTAATTTCATTTTTAGCAAGCTTTTGGTGATCTTCATGGCGGTATCTTGAAGCATTAGAAGGATGGATTAGTCGTATGATATTGGTTTGTGGTTTTGAAGATCAAAGTTGCTTCTACTTAGCTTCTCCTGGTGGATTATGACAAAAAGGGGATGAAGGAATTACATAGAAGATTTGCAACTTGAAGGTCCTTGGTGATTGCATGATTAAGGAGAAGTCATTATCTTTCATGCCATATTAACTTCGTGGATGTTCGTGTTTATTGGTTTTGTCATTATCAACTAGGGAAAGATTGTTGGGTCTAATATTTAAGTTGATAAGACAAAACGTGTGAAAGATGAAGGACTAATGATGACAAAGAGCTAAACTTCAAAGATATGAAAGATTATAGGATATTATTATATGATAGGAAGATTTACTAAATATTTTGTATATTTATTGTTAGGTCAGCATAAGTTAACACAAGGATCAATATGTTAGAAATAGAGATAAGGTGATCGGTTGAACACACACAAACACACACGTATGGATATGATGAAAGGATATGCATAGACGTATTATGAAAGGATATGCGTAGATGGCGATTGATACCACTGTTAGGTCACCATAAGTTAACACAAGGATCAATATGTAAGAAATAGAGGTAAAGGTGATCGGTTGAACACTCATAAACACACACGTATGATTATAGAGAAACTTTAGGCGTAGGATATATTGAAAGTGAACAACCAACCTTCAAATGAAGGTTTACAACATTATTTATAGAGGAAGGGAGCTAGGGCAACATGTCTAGTCCCTTCCTTTCAATTGGGCTTTGGCATAGGATCATGGGCTTTCTACATGACCCTAGCCTTGGTTACTAACATAAAATCCTAGTTTAAGCAACCTATTACATATAAATGACTAACACTTGAAATACAAGTTAGGAGTGATTCCAACAATCTCCCCCTAAGTGTTAGTGATGACTCCAGCAATCTTGGATAAGTTGTTGGTGTTGATGTAATAGTTGTTGCTTTGACGTCTTCTGGCATTCCTCTTTCTTGTGAGAAGAAATGCCTTGATTCCAAAAGTATCCCCAAAGTGAGGATCTTGTTTCTTTAGAAGTTTTTAGCTTTGACATCTTTGATTACTTTGTTCTGTGTTCTTTGTTCTGGTGTGGATGTGGTGATAGTATGTTGTTGTTGTCTGCATCAGGTTCGCTTCGTTACTCAGGTGTCTCCACGTCTTTCTCCAACATGCTCATATGCTCTTTGACGTTGGATTTCAGTTTTGATGTAGTTCTCTAGTCTTTAAACTTTGTTGATTCTTTGGTTGATGAAGAATCATGTTGACTTTTGAGTTGCCTTTCGTGAGAACATAAATTGAGTTGTTGTTGGTATGAGCATGAGGAGAATCAACAAGATCATTCATCCCAGGAGAATCCATAAGAAGAAAAACATAAGAGTTGGTTAGTGAAAAAACACCAATCGATCATTGTGATCGTTTCTTAGAGAATTGATCACTACGATTGTTCTTTTGATGAATGCCTTGATTCCACTCACCTTGGACGGGCGAATCAGCTGTCCGAATCCCATAAGGGAGAGTTGGTATTACATTGAACAAGTTCAAGTAATGACCCACATCTTCAGGACTCGATTCTTGAAAGGAATCTCCTTAGCGGGATTTCCAAAGACTTACAAGTTTGAACTTCGAGGTGTTAACAACATAGTGTGAAAACACGCCTCTAATTCTAGCAAAGGCTATTCCTAAACCTGGAGTCCTCAAGTAGGATAACACGATGTACCGGTACACCCACTGCCTCGTGAGTCACCGAGGTACACCAAGCATCACCCCATGATGTAGACCATTTGAGACAACACTAAGCGTAACCACAAGGAGTTACCGAGTGACTATTTGTCGGTCATTTGATGTTGACCCTTGCAGGAGTTTTCATTAAATCATTGAGGATCACATATGTGAATCCCCTCATGAATGTTCTTGGCAGATTGCTAAGATATGCGAAGGACTCTAGAATGTATCACTTGCGTCCTTAATGTTGAACGACAAGTGATGAAATGTCAAGTGTTCCTAAGAGATCTTTTGATGAATATCTTGGCTCTAGACTCAATTAGTGCGCTTTGGTTTTCCTGAGCGGAGACTAGGGAGAGGGTCTCCTTCTTCGATACCAACAATCTCTAAGAGAAAGTCGATAGTTTACGTAGGGTTCTCTGTGAGAATGAAACAAGCTTCTGTTGAGAGAAATTTGAGTGGCTAAGAAGGTTTAGTGCATTGCGTCACTGGGTCCATGATGACTTTAATCTTCAATACCGTGTCATCCGGTGACAATCAGTAGCATATGTATTGAACCCAATGTCGGCCCTAAGTTGAATAATTTGGAGGGCTATTTCTTTTCACCCTTTTCTTTACTTTTTTTTTTTAATTCTTCAACTCCTTCTTTCTCCGATTCTCATTTTCTCCTTTTTTATAATCATATCTAAGGACTTCTAAATGCTAACTATTGGTGGTGTCCTTGGGTAGATCTCTCCGGCTCTGGCGGATCATAGGACGGTTATTCCTAACCTTAGTCACCTTATAACTCCATGACTATCCTACGTTGCCATAAAACCATTTTCACGAAAATCTCTCAAAGTGTTTATGAATGAAAACATGTTTGTAACACTTGAGTTTTGCATTTTCGAATACTCCCCTCCACACGTGTAACGGCTTTGGACAGAATCGCACGGTGAGGGTAGAGCTCGCACTTTGAATTGATCGACTCAAGATAGACAATTCCCATGAGACACGGTTACTTTGTATAGTTAAAGAGTTGCATTGTCGCTTTTAAGTGATAACTAGCTCTAATAACTACCTTGAAGGTGTGGACAAACCTTGAAAAGGTTGTCAAACCCACAAAGTTCATGTCTATCAAGAGTTTCTCGAAGAGGTAAAATCTACTCAGATAAGTCTTGGAAGACAAATCTTTTCGATGTATGACAGTTCAGATCTCATCAATTCATGGGTTAAGTCTTAGCACACGATGATTGAATCACATTATCAACATATTTGTATTAGACAATTTCTCCCCCCCCTAAAAAATGGCATATAAATGTTATTTTTGATGAAATTTTTGATATCGAATATGACCATTTTGAGTTTTATGGGAAGATTTCCACGAAGAACGTTTTGTGAACAAAGATTTTTAGCAAATACTCCCCCTCAACAAATAATACTAACTTTTGAGGTTTTGAAAAACATAAGGGGGAGTACTTGTTCTTTTGAGCAAAACTTTGAAAATGATTAAAGTTTAGATAAGTTTTGCTCAAAAGTAAGAAGCTTTCGCTCCTTTTATAAGGATTGTGGCACTGATGCGTACCACAGGGTCCTTTCATTACAAGTATGGGTTGTACACTGTTATGTGTGCACAAGCCATAATGAATATACAAATCATACAATCCAAATGTCAATCAAAATAATAGTGAGGAGTACCAGACAATCATTTAATTAGACCAGGAATTCTCTCTTGATGTTGATATCCCGTAAGCAAGAAACTCTGTCTTCCACCTACAAAGCTCTCCAACCTCCGCATCTGATCTCAATGAAACAACCTTTCATCCAGCCTCTTGATTATCTTCTTAGCATCCCTCTTTTCCTCATAATTCCACCTATTCTTTGACCCAATACCTTGCTTAATGTCCTTTAACCGATATGCTAACCCATCACAAACCAACTTCAACGTGTGATCGCAGAACTTATGAAGCTCGTTGGACGCCATGAAGCAGTTGTGGTGAAGTTCACTGCGGTAAACAACTCCAAACTTCAGTTTCTTCAAAATGGTGTACTGAGATAGTTGGTTTATGTCAGCAAAGTGTAGCAACGGTTTTGTAAGATTGACTTGTTTCTGATAGGATTCCACAGCAAGCTGAAGATCTTCAACACGTTCCTGGATCACTCTGCTTCGAATGAATATCAACAAGGCTGTGATGTACTGGAGCTGAATGTTGGTGGAGAATTGTCTCATCCGACCTTGTACCTTTGCATGATACATGTCTTCGATGTCGTTGAGCGACAATCTTGGAAAATCAGCCTCAGTGAAATCATATTCTTGTTCATCTTGGCATTTGACTTTGATCTCTTTCAAGAATGAGTAATCCCATTTTGTAGCCAAAGTGACATTCATGATAGCAACGATCCTTTTATCACTAAACACCTCCTTGTTCGACTTTAGAACTTGGCGCTTCTGAAATACAGACTTCTCTTTGGAGGCTAATGGTGAATTCCATACTTAGCATCAATATCGTAGTCCACCACTTTGTCAACGAACATTCTGGTGGCTTCTTCTTTAATTGCAACATTGGTGGAGAAGACTGTTGCTAGGGATGTTGAAGGTTAGTGATGTAGCGTACTTCTTGCTGATGTCACTAATGTGTTGAAGAAACTCTAGGTCATTGTTGAAGAAGTATTGGTAAGGAATCTTTGGTTGCTCCGGTCGGCCAATGGTTGGTAGCGGTTTGGTCCAGTCAGTGTAGTATGGAGTGTTATCCTTTCTTGTGAAGTCGATGTTCGATTCGGGGTTGAGCCAGTCGATGTTGTTAGACATGGCTCGTGCGATGTTTTCGAGATGGTATTCGACTTCAATAGCATTGCCGGAACTGTCTTTTAGCAATTGGAATGCATCGTTCTTGATCCAGCGTAGCTCCTCTTTCGTCATCTTCTTGACCTTAAACTTGTCTTGGATAATCTTTACCTGCTCCATAGTGCGACCATCAATCGGTTCTTGGCCTTCTGGCAATCGAGGTGTGGCATCAACTAATTTGCTAAACCAATCATATTCATAGTATCATTGTCACACCCCAAATTACCTTTTGCGTGAATTGAATACCTTGGGAGGACTGTCATAGCATCAAAGTTAAGAGTTATATCGAATCGACCTAAAGTGTCGTTTGGAAAACACATCGTTTAATTTATTAAAACAATCAGAGTTTACAAAGTATTGGTCCCAAATGAAAATCAACTTGTGCGGAATAAGTTTGTTACAAGCCAAACGATGTTTTAAAGTTTATAAATTCCAAGTGAGACGCGTCGTCACCACGACTCTATGATATGTCCATATGCATGCCATGAAGTGAATGCCTTAGGTACCTGAGATAAAACATGCTAAAAAGTGTCAACACAAAGGTTGAGTGAGTTCATAGAGTTTGTGTTGAAATATAAAGCCTTAAAAAACGTTCATGCAACAAAGTCTAAGTTTTTGGTCATATAGAATAGTTCACAAAGCAAAGGCATCGTAAATCCACTCGGTTCAAGTCCCGCCCATACAAAACTTGCAACCTGTGTGTTTACAACCCACCGCTAAAAATAGTATGACAATCATGTATATGCACATTAAGATGGTTAAAAGTATAAATGTCACCACAAGGGTCTTCCAACAACTCATGTTGGGATGTTCCTCCAACGCCACGCTGGGCGTATCCATATAAATGGCCTTCCAACATATAAATGATGGATGTTCCTCCAACGACGCACGCTAATGTATCCAAATTAATGGCCTTCCAACATATAAATGCTGGGATGTTCCTCCAACGACGCACGTTGGGCTGTATCCAAATTAATGGCCTTCCAACATATAAATGCTGGGATGTTTGTTTAAGTCTAGTCAATACACACACCAAGTCTAGAGTATAAGTAATGTTGTTTGGCAAAAGAGTTGAAATGTTTGGATAAATAAGCATATATCTCGCTCCAAATAGTTTATAGGAATTTAAATGAGTAAAAGCGGGGTATGAACTCACAAGGAAAGTAATAGCATTGGTTCTACTTCATCTCGAAACCCAAATGTGTGTTATCCAAGGAGACTTTCAAGTTTAGCGTAACACAATCAAGTATAATGCAATCAAGTGTAAATGTTATTAAGTATAAATGTTATCAAGTATTATGCAATCATGTATAAAAGTATAGCGTAGCATAAAAGTGTAAATATTTTGAGTATTTGTATTTATAAAAACAAGTAGTTGAGCATGTATCTCCCCCAAAAGTTTGTAAACAATTAAATAATAGAAAGTGGGGCTATGAAAACTCACAGTAGTATGTAAAAGTTTAGAGCACTTGTGATAGTAAATGAAAATAGTTTGAGCATGTATCTCCCCCAAAAGTAATTGAAAATGTATAAAAGTAGGGGCTATGAAACTCACAGTAATCCTTAAATGTTTAGAGTAACTATGAAAGTAAATGAAAATAGTTGAGCATGTATCTCCCCCAAAACAGTTATGAAAGCAAGTAAAAGTAGGGGCTATGAAACTCACAGTAATCCTTAAATGTTTAGAGTAACTATGAAAGTAAATGAAAATAGTTGAGCATGTATCTCCCCCAAAACAGTTATGAAAGCAAGTAAAAGTAGGGGCTATGAAACTCACCTGGTATGATTGATATGTTAACAAAATGAAGTGCACTAAAATGAGGCTCGGAAACTATCCGCGACCTAAAATGAATGTTATGACTGAGTTATGATATGTTGTCATGAATGTGTGATACAATGTTGTGCATGCATTTCGTATGTTATTTATACCATTTGTGAGTTTTGAAAATAATACTTATCGTCGAAAAATACTCTTTGACGCCTTGACCATTCTTAAATCAATTTACAAGTATTTACGTCAAAATGTCATCCTACAATAGTTTATCAATGATTTATTGTGAAATTATAACTTTTCGTCAGTAAATAAAGTCGTCGGAAATTTCTTGAAAGTGACAAAATGGCTTTGAAAAACTAGTCGAAATTGGTGTGCGCCGATCGTTAGGAAACGAACTCGACAGCTTTAGAAAGTTTGTATCAAAATCTAAAAGTTTCGATTCAGGAGTTTTCGACATAAAGGTCTCGAACATAAAGATAATAAGGATTAAAGATGGTGATTTTGTCTAATTGTTGTGTAAAAGTGAGTTTCGCCAAGTTTAAGCATCCAGAATAATTTATTAAAACTCCGCTATACAAACGGTTGGTCGCTTTTAGAAAATATGCTTGGTGATCTTGATTTTACTAGAAGACATCTCATTACAAAAGTTCCACATTATTGATAAAACAGCCGTCAACATGGTCGTTTTAGTTACCGTAACACTTATCTCGTAAAAATAATATAGTTTTTCTAAAATAATAGTTAAGGCAAATTTATGAAAACGTGCATATCTTAGTCGTTTCAAACTGCTTTCACGTATTATATGTCCTTAGCTTCGTATCAAAGTATACTAATATATTTTGACAAGTCGAAATAATTTGTGAAGCTTAAGGCTGCTTTTGACTCGTACAAACCAAAAATAGGTTGTGAATTTTCTCGAAAAATATATATTTCGTCAAACTTGTAAAATCCATAACTTCTTCGTTAAAACTCCGCTTTTATCCGCTCAAGCGCCACGGATTCGCTTTTAAAGTATATTTTCTAAATAGCAAGGCCAAAATTTCGTGCTTACTGTCGGATTTTCCAGAAAAACAAAACAAGGACAGAACACATTTTATACTTATCGAAAATAGTTTTCTCGTACTAAACCTATTCCAATCCCTTCAAATCAACTCCAAAGCTAATCTAATCCTACCATACACCTTCTTAGGGTGTCATGGGTTCCTAGACATCATCAAGACCAACATGTACCAAGGGATAATTATAGGATGACCTTATATATATATAACACTAAAAATCATGTAAAAATGGTATAAACAACACAAGTCTTGCATGTTTGCTCCAAAAATGAAGAGATAAATATAAAATGAAGATGAAATATGTAAAATGATAGAAATATGCTTACAAGTATTATGATGAGGTGCAAAGAACCAAGGTTAGCCTAAACACTCTAGGTTTTTATTTCAAAACCTTATTAAGAGTATTATCTAGATTGTGTTACTTGAGCTTAGAAATATTTTTGATGATCCCTTGTTATCTACTTGTAGAACCGGTCTTGAGATGAAAAAAAACAAAGAGAGAAAAGCAACTATACTAACTATTGAAAGAATGAGAATGAAATAAGTTAATGAATGGAGTGTAAACTTATACATTCAAAGAAGAAATTTTACCATTTCATTTAATGCTACCCCCTAAGGGCGGTTTTGGGAGTATGTTTCTCCAAATATCTTTTTTTTTTTTTTTTTTTTTTTTTTTATATAATGTATGTACTTGTATACTTGTAAGAAAATGTGTAAATTAATAATAACTTGTAAGGTTTTGGTAGCTTTTAGGTACAAGTAAATTTTAATAGATCAAAATAGAGTATAATGATATTATAAAAATTGTAAAAATACATTCCTTGTGAAATTTGAGTGATATAATAATTATAGTGTAGTTTTAAGAAAACGTCGTAATAATATAACTTTAACGATTTATGTACAAAATAAATTTAAAACACTAGGTAAACTAAAAATATCATTTTTATAACTAATGTAAGTATAAAAATATATCGGGATCATTTTTGGAAGTATTGGATTAAATGTTCAAAATAATAACTTACGCGATAGCGTTTATTTAATATAAAATTTACGCGTTTAAGGTGAAATGAAAAATCATGAATGAATCGATATGAAATGATGAATATAGAGTTTGAGAAATGACCGAAATTTGAGAATTGTGACATTCTTCCCATGTTAGAGGAATCGCGTCCTCGCGATTCGATTAATGATACTATGGCCCAAAACGCGACAAGGGTTCTAAAAGTTTATGCTCATGTATGGTTTAAATGATTATGTCAATGCTCATGCATATGTCATGACTATATCCCATTCTAAAGACATGCTCCCTTATGATTAGGCTCGATGAGGCAGGCTTTCCCATTCTCGAGCAAAATTTAAAAAACTTTTGGTAACCGATTTTACTTAATCCCACAACTCATCAAACAAGAACCGCATACGATTAGGCTAAATCGGTTTAGGTAACAACTTGTTTCTAGCTTGATCTTTGCAACTCATCAAACAAGA
Source organism: Chrysanthemum lavandulifolium (assembly GCA_022545495.1). Taxonomy (NCBI): domain Eukaryota; kingdom Viridiplantae; phylum Streptophyta; class Magnoliopsida; order Asterales; family Asteraceae; genus Chrysanthemum; species Chrysanthemum lavandulifolium. The sequence continues at coordinate 157,997,926 of CM040246.1, forward strand.
ATCGCACGCCGGATCAAACCGGAAACAAGTGGTTTGAAGAAAATCTTTTGAAAATTTGGCTCGACACGGAATTGCTTACTCATATGAGACTACTACTCCTTCATTGCATGATTCTTCCCGAATTAGACATAGGTGATCGTGCTATGTATAATTTAGGAGTAACTATGCAATGCTTGGACTAATCGACTCATATGATGTTTGGTGTTGAGTCATAAGTTCACTTGTATAAAGAATATGCACTTGTAATGATATGATGAGATGCTATGATGATGTGGTTATAGTCTAGGGTCAATGATGCAACCTAGTTCTCTATAACCGATTCTCGATACCAATCATCACACCCCAAATTACATGCTTTGCGTGAATTGAATACCTTGGGGAGGACCGTCATAGCATCAAAGTTACTGATTATATCGAGCGACCTAAAGTGTCGTTTGGAAAACACATCGTTTAATTTATTAAAACAATCGAGTTTACAAAGTATTGGTCCCAAATGAAAATCAACTTGTGCGGAATAAGTTTGTTACAAGCCAAACGATGTTTTAAAGTTTATAAATTCCAAGTGAGACGCCATCACCACGACTCTATGATATGTCCATATGCATGCCATGAAGTGAATGCCTTAGGTACCGAGATAAAACATGCTAAAAGTGTCAACACAAAGGTTGAGTGAGTTCATAGAGTTTGTGTTGAAATATAAAGCCTTAAAAACGTTCATGCAACAAAGTCTAAGTTTTGGTCATATAGAATAGTTCACAAAGCAAAGGCATCGTAAATCCACTCGGTTCCAAGTCCCGCCCATACAAAACTTGCAACCCGTGTTTTACAACCCATCGCTAAAAATAGTATGACAATCATGTATATGCACATTAAGATGGTTAAAAGTATAAATGTCACCACAAGGGTCTTCCAACAACTCATGTTGGGATGTTCCTCCAACGCTCACGCTGGTCGTATCCATATAAATGGCCTTCCAACATATAAATGATGGGATGTTCCTCCAACGACGCACGCTGGGCTGTATCCAAATTAATGGCCTTCCAACATATAAATGCTTTGGGATGTTCCTCCAACGACGCACGCTATCAGATCCAAATTAATGGCCTTCCAACATATAAATGCTGGGATGTTTGTTTAAGTCTAGTCAATACACACACCAAGTCTAGAGTATAAGTAATGTTGTTTGGCAAAAGAGTTGAAATGTTTGGATAAATAAGCATATATCTCGCTCCAAATAGTTTATAGGAATTTAAATGAGTAAAAGCGGGGTATGAACTCACAAGGAAAGTAATAGCATTGGTTCTACTTCATCTCCGAAACCCAAATGCGTGTGTTATCCAAGGAGACTTTCAAGTTTAGCGTAACACAATCAAGTATAATGCAATCAAGTGTAAATGTTATTAAGTATAAATGTTATCAAGTATTATGCAATCATGTATAAAAGTATAGCGTAGCATAAAAGTGTAAATATTTTGAGTATTTGTATTTATAAAAACAAGTAGTTGAGCATGTATCTCCTCCAAAAGTTTGTAAACAATTAAATAATAGAAAGTGGGGCTATGAAAACTCACAGTAGTACGTAAAAGTTTAAAGCACTTGTGATAGTAAATGAAAATAGTTTGAGCATGTATCTCCCCAAAAGTAATTGAAAATGTATAAAAGTAGGGCTATGAAACTCACAAGAATCCTTAAATGTTTAGAGTAACTATGAAAGTAAATGAAAATAGTTGAGCATGTATCTCCCAAAACAGCTTATGAAAGCAAGTAAAAGTAGGGCTATGAAACTCACAAGAATCCTTAAATGTTTAGAGTAACTATGAAAGTAAATGAAAATAGTTGAGCATGTATCTCCCCAAAACAGTTATGAAAGCAAGTAAAGTAGGGCTATGAAACTCACCGTATGATTGATATGTTAACAAAATGAAGTGCACTAAAATGAGGCTCGGAAACTATCCGCGACCTAAAATGAATGTTATGGACCGAGTTATGATATGTTGTCATGAATGTGTGATACAATGTTGTGCATGCATTTCGTATGTTATTTATACCATTTGTGAGTTTTGAAAATAATACTTATCGTCGAAAAATACTCTTTGACGCCTTGACCATTCTTAAATCAATTTACAAGTATTTACGCAAAATGTCATCCTACAATAGTTTATCAATGATTTATTGTGAAATTATAACTTTTCGTCAGAAAAATAAAGTCGTCGGAAATTTCTTGAAAGTGACAAAATGGCTTTGAAAAACTAGTCGAATGGTGTGCGTCGATCGTTAGGAAACGAACTCGACGGTTTTAGAAAGTTTGTATCAAAATCTAAAAGTTTCAGTTCAGGAGTTTTCACATAAAGGTCTCGAACATAAAGATAATAAGGATTAAAGATGGTGATTTTGTCTAATTGTTGTGTAAAAAGTGAGTTTCGGCCAAGTTTAAGCATCCGTAAATAATTTATTAAAACTCCGCTATACAAACGGTTGGTCGTTTTAGAAAATATGCTTGGTGATCTTGATTTTACTAGAAGACATCTCGTTACAAAAAGTTCCACATTATTGATAAAAACAGCCGTCAACATGGTCGTTTTAGTTACCGTAACACTTATCTCGTAAAAATAATATAGTTTTTCTAAAAATAATAGTTACGGCAAATTTATGAAAACGTGCATATCTTAGTCGTTTCAAATCCGTTTTCACGTATTATATGTCCTTAGCCGTATCAAAGTATACTAATATATTTTGACAAGTCGAAATAATTTGTGAAGCTTAAGGCTCGCTTTTGACTCGCATAAACAAAAAATAGGTTGCTGAATTTTCGAAAAATATATATTTCGTCGTCAAACTTGTAAAATCCATAACTTCTTCGTTATAACTCCGCTTTATCCGTTCAAGCGGCCACGGATTCGCTTTTAAAGTATATTTTCTAAATATCAAGGCCAAAATTTCGCTACTTACTGTCGGATTTTCCAGAAAAACAAAACAAGGACAGAACACATTTTATACTTATCGAAAATAGTTTTTCTCGTACTAAACCTATTCCAATCCCTTCAAATCAACTCCAAAGCTAATCTAATCCTACCATACACCTTCTTAGGGTGTCATGGGTTCCTAGACATCATCAAGACCAACATGTACCAAGGGGATAATTATAGGATGACCTTATATATATATAACACTAAAATCATGTAAAATGGTATAAACAACACAAGTCTTGCATGTTTGCTCCAAAATGAAGAGATAAATATAAAATGAAGATGAAATATGTAAATGATAGAAATATGCTTACAAGTATTATGATGAGGTGCAAAGAACCAAGGTTAGCCTAAACACTCTAGGTTTTTATTTCAAAACCTTATTAAGAGTATTATCTAGATTGTGTTACTTGAGCTTAGAAATATTTTTGATGATCCCTTGTTATCTACTTGTAGAACCGGTCTTGAGATGAAAAAAACAAAGAGAGAAAAGCAACTATACTAACTATTGAAAGAATGAGAATGAAATAAGTTAATGAATGGAGTGTAAACTTATACATTCAAAGAAGAAATTTTTACCATTTCATTTAATGCTACCCCCCTAAGGGCCGGTTTTTGGGGAGTATGTTTCTCCAAATATCTTTTTTTTTTTTTTTTTTTTTTTATATATAATGTATGTACTTGTATACTTGTAAGAAAATGTAAGTAAATGTGTAAATTAATAATAACTTGTAAGGTTTTGGTAGCTTTTAGGTACAAGTAAATTTTTAATAGATCAAAATAGAGTATAATGATATTATAAAAATTGTAAAAATACATTCCTTGTGAAATTTGAGTGATATAATAATTATAGTGTAGTTTTTAAGAAAAACGTCGTAATAATATAACTTTAACGATTTATGTACAAAATAAATTTAAAACACTAGGTAAACTAAAAATATCATTTTTATAAACTAATGTAAGTATAAAAATATATCGGGATCATTTTTGGAAGTATTGGATTAAATGTTCAAAATAATAACTTACGCGATAGCGTTTATTTAATATAAAATTTATGCGTTTAAGGTGAAATGAAAAATCATGAATGAATCGATATGAAATGATGAATATAGAGTTTGAGAAATGACCGAAATTTGAGAATTGTGACAATCATCTTCATCCAACCATGAGACGAATGAGCTTGATCTCTTCTTCTTAGGCTTGGAGGATGATTCTGGTTGTTGCTTAGTTGATGGTGGGGATGATGGTTGTTGCTGGGGCTCGGGAATTTCTTCGTCATCACCACCGGTGTATTGAAAGTGATCACCGGTTTTCTCCAATGTTGGTGGTGACTCAGAATCCCGAGGTTTATTAGATGTATGAGTTTGCTGAGATGCTCCAGTAGTGGTGGTGGTGTTTGGTGGTGGTGGTGGCATCGATGATGAAGACTCGCCTGTTTTCTTCTGATGTTTAGCCTTTGGATCCTTGTCTGTGTCATCATTGTCCCAGTATCGCTTCTCAATACCAGCAGCTTCCTTGCATGTAGTCTTCAGTTGATGAGCTAGAAGTAGCTTAAGAAACTTCAATTCATCCGAAGTGAGTGTTGAAGATCGAGGAGTCATTTGAACTATCAACTGTGAAAGAAGATCAGTTTCGGTTAGATTAGGGGTAGTGATGATTGTCTGTCTGATCAGTGTTCTCAAAGTAGGATAGAATTGTTTGTAGAACATGTCTTTGGTTATTCCTGGGACATACTGAAGAAGGAACTGATGAGTGTATTCCTTGATCTTCTCTTCCATTTCCCCTTGAGCATCTTGGTTGAGGAATAACTTGATCTGATCTCTCTCGTCAATGAATTTTTTCATCTCATCACTAAGTAAGTTGACCTTGTCAGCCAGCTAGTTCAGCTTTCTATCAACCATGCTACGTTTTCTTGCTTGTTTTATGGCTTTAAGGATCTTGGTCTTAGCACGAGATACCCATGTATCGGTAGGTTTCTTGACCGACTTGGATGATGATCTGGTGGTTGTTTCTTTAGAAGGTGGTGGTGAAGAGTGAGATGATGATTCAGTTGTTGAAGGGTCATGAGGTGGCTCGGAAGATTGTTCAGTATTATGTTCAGGATTGTCTCGGATGTAGCTGTCTGCTTCAATTCGAATCCTTTCTTCTTCATCTGCTTTAGAACAAGCTTCTTCATCAGCCTTTTCCTTTGCCACTCTCTCCACATCTTCATCAGTAATCTTCTCAGTCTTTTCTCGGTTCATCTTCTTCAAAGTCGAACTTAACCTCATAATCTTGCTGATGTTGCTCTGTTAATTCCTTTGTGGTGGCACCAGTTCCCTTATCGGGTTGATTAACCGCATCAAGAACTGGTATGATAAGAGCCCCACCACTGGAACCTCCAGGGCCTCTCAACTGTTGTTCTACAAACTCTTTGGCAACATGCTGTAATCTTAGATGCTTCAGATTTTTCTTATAAGCTCTCTTTATCCTTTGGATTATTATCTTCATCTGAACTTTCTTCTTCTTCTTCTTCAGTCACTAGTTTCTTCCTTTGTCTGATTGGGGACTTGGTGATTTGTCTTATGACATCGGTGAGGATGTATCATCTGTTGCTGTTTCGAATTAGTAAACCACCTCTTCAGACTCAGTGGCAGAGTCGTCGTCCTCTGGAATGGGTTCCGGTTTGACATTAGGACTAGCGATCTGAGCTAGGACTCTTTTCTTGAAGCTTGGATGCCTCTTCGGATACTTGTGAGCGCTCCCGAAGTGCTTCCAAGACTACCAAAGGTCGCTCGACCTTCTAGTCTTTTGGTAGGAACAAGCATAAGTCTTCTCATCCATAAACCCGACTTTTCCTGCTCTCACCGCTTCTTGGTAACGAAGATACGAAGGAAGACTCTTGATTGTGTCAGTGAGAAGGCAGTCAAGTAACACTACACCTTGCTTATTTGTTGATGAGTCCTTAAATCTGAAAACGTTCAATGTTGGCTCATATAACACAGAGTGATTCTTGGGGTCATTAATTCTTATGGGGATGTCCCGATTTTGCCCGAGAATGTTCTGAATCAACAACTTTGTGTATCTGATAAAGGGAACCTTTTACCCAGGCTTCTTGGGATGCTGCATCATATCTTCCCATATCAGGCTTGCATAGTCTTTGTGTTGCTTGTTGACCATTCCCCAAAAAGTTTGTAGGTGCATGAGTTTAGGATGTTCATGACCGCTGTCTCTTCCAGATACAGACTTAGCGATCATGATGTACAGTGTCCTCCAAGGTTGAGGGATGTTTTTCAGATTGATAGTGGAGTGTTTGGTGATGACTCCGGCAGCTTCATCATAACAAATGTCGACCATGAATTGCATTATGGCCTTTTCATTTGGAGTTGCCACATAATCAGTAGGCTGTATGGCTGGCAGAAGAAGAATAGTATGAAGATCCGCTACCATGACAGTGACTTCCTTGTTGTTGAGAGTCACTTTTATAGCATCTTGACCATCAATCTTTTCCATCGTGTGCCAGAATTGATGGATATACATTTCTGGTACTGTTGCTGAGTTGGTTAGCATGAGACTGTAGGGATGAACTTTGAGAATATCCACAGAAACTCTGCATGATGATTCCGAGCAGGTGAAGTTCTCAAAATCGACTACGAGGTTGTTCTTTTCAATCGTTTTGCGGTAACCCGTTGGGAAAATATCTTCCATTGTGAGTTCATTTGGTGCGTTGATATTTTCCATGACGACGTCCATTTCGTGATCTGAAAGGTATTGAGACAAAAGAACCAACATATCGAAAGACATTATGTTAGTCTAAGATTGATTTTATTGTCCAATTATTGATTGTAGTTGTTATGTTTATGAATGTTACGAGTCCAAAGTCACTTTTAGTCCAATAGCCCAAAGTTGACGAGATAAGTTACGTGAGATTGTTAATTTTTTTTTAATTTTAATGTCCAAATTTCACTTAATCACACAACGTTTTAACTTTTTGTAGCTTATTAGTGACATTTTGGTTTTGTGACATTATGTGTAACTTATTACAAGTTTTGTACGCGTAATATTTCAAAATAAAGTTACAAGTAGGCTTAGACATAAGCTAGTGTGCTTATGCGTAAATATGAGGACCTTAAGCATAGACGTAAGCTTAAGCGTAGGAGTAACCCTTAGGCGTAAGAATGACTTACGCGTAGGAGTATACTCTTAGCTTATGGGCTTATGCGTAGGATTAGGCAAAGGACATACGCGTAAGGTTTACTCGTAAGAGTGGCCCTTAGGCGTAGAAATCCAAGTTTATGCATTTCCTTCACAGGATACGCGTAGTCCCATTGTAGACCCTTATGCGTAAGTGTTACGTGTAAGATTGCTCTTATGCGTAACCTCTACACATAAGGTGTTCCTTAAGCTTAAGCCAAGACACCTTGATTCTGAATCTTTTACGCGTAGAAGCCTGTAATAATTTAAACATAATTAACATAATAACATGTATTTTAACCACTTTCAAGATCACAAGGCAATCAAATTCTAACCATTAACGCATAGCACAGCTTAGGCGTAGGTTTATACCAAAAATCCCTAAACCCTAATATTACGCTTAAGAGATTTAGCCATGGAAAAATCACAAGAATAATTCTGCATACTCCTAGAAGACTAAGAAACATATTCCAACAAGTTTTAACATCAAACACTCACAAAATTAAAAAATTCATGTTCATGCGCACATAAACCCTAAGATCTTAATTCTCCAAATTTGTTGTTACTGGGTGGGATTCAAGAGTGTATATGTTCAATTAAACATGTTATGAACCTATTCTAATCATCTAATCATGCAAAAACACTCTTATGAAGAAACGCCCAATTAAGAACTAATACCCTAAAATTCGTAAATGATTCAAACAAGATTCTGGGCATGTTTTAATGATAGAAATGGGTTTAATATAGATATTAGAACATTTAAACACAACCCATTTCATCATAAACACAATTTTTCCAAACCCATGATTATATGCATACGCGTAAACCACAAAATCACCCATTTTGAAAAATCTAACCATTGGATTCGTGTAAGATTAAAAACCAATGTTTGTTTTTACGATTAGAAGCTATAACCACTTACAAATTTCGGATTTGAAGCACGGATTTGCGTTTTGATACTTAAGCATGGATTTGGTTTAGGTTGAGAAACAAATGCTAGTAATAAATTTGTTTGAATTGTTAGGTGGAGGACTTTTATTAAAATGAGTTTTCAGTTTTGACAAGTTTGGCCCCTCCACCACAACAATTTTCAACCAAGATCCATAACTTCCACTTTGGTTAAGCAAAACATGATTTGTGGAAAGAAACTTGACGATACTCCCTTCGACTTTTGAAATGATAAAATTATAAAACATTTGAGTCTAAGGAGAGTATTTAACAAGAAACGTATCCACCATTTCCAAAGATACAACATTTTTAGGTAACATGCAAGTACAAGGTTTTATGAGACTGAAAAATATTTACATTCTCCCCCTCAACACTTGTTCAGGAAAAATGATGAAAGATTTGATGGAACAGAGTGTTGACGGAAGATTTGTACTTGCAATGTTTGAAAGAAATTTAGATAGAAGAATATTTTTGAATTTTATCAGATTTTATATTTTTCTATTTTTTTTTGAAAATTTATTTACAAAAGAGGTTTTGGTGTTTGACATTTTTCAAGAATGTTTTAAAAGTTCGTCCAGTTCTTCTGGAGTCAAGCCTGATATGGGAAGATTGATGTGCTTGGACTTCGAGTGTTGAACAGTGTTGCACGAGATCGCAATAGCACTTCGATTGTCACAGTACACCGGGATTCTGTCCTTGAGTTGTGTTCTCATCCAAATGACTTGAGCACAACACGCAGAAATGGCTACATATTCTGCTTCAGTTGAGGACAGCGATGTACAATCTTGTTTCTTCGATTGCCATGACACCGGTTTATCACCAAGGAATTGTAAACCACAAGTACTTTTCCGAGAGTCTAAGCATCCCGCATGATCGGTGTCTCTAAAAGCTATTAGTTCAAAACCAGAATCCTTCGGATACCAGATCCCTAAATTAATGGTTCCCTTTACGTATCGGAGGATTCTTTTAGCCTCGGTGAGGTGTTTCTCAGTTGGTCTTGACTGATAACGGGAGCAAAGATATACTATAAATACAATATCAGGTCTACTGGCTGTTAGATACATGAGAGACCTAATAATACTTCGGTATTTGGTAGGGTCAACCAATTTCCCATGTAAATCGGTGTCCAGTTTGTTTGTATGTGCCATTGGTGTTGTATAGGTGTCACCACTTTGCATTCCATGTTTGTTTAAAATTTCAAAAGCATATTTAGACTCACTTAGGAAAATACCACAGGGTGATTGATGAACTTGTAGTCCTAAGAAGAACGTAAGTTCACCCATCATTGACATTTCAAAATTTGTTTTCATTATTTTTGAAAAAGCGTTAGAGTACTTTTTGTGGGTAGACCCAAAAATGATGTCATCCACATAAATCTGAACAATTAAAATGTGTGCCCCGTGATATTGGATAAACAGTGTTGGGTCGATCGATCCTTTGACAAAATTATGTGAAAGGAGAAAGGAGGGCAGCTCATCATACCATGCCCGAGGTGCTTGCTTGAGACCGTAAAAGCCTTGTTCAAATTGTAGACGTGATTAGGGAACTCGATCAACAAATCATACGGTTGACTAACATATACCGCTTCCTTCGCCACCATTCGAAAAGCGGTTTGACATCCATCCGATGACCGTGATGTTTATGTGAGCCGCGAATGCCAGAAAAATCCGCACAGCCTCAAGTCTAGCAACTGGTGCGAATGATTCTTCGAAGTTAATCCCCTCTTCCTGTCTATAACCCTTAGCCACCAGACATGACTTATTTTTGATAACCGTACCTTCAGCATCTAACTTGTTTTTCCAAATCCATTTGAGACCAATGACATAGACCCCTGTTGGTCTTTCAACCAATTCCCATACTTCAAGACGTTTAAACTGATTAAGTTCTTCCTGCATGGATTCAATCCAGTTGTCTTTGTTCATTGCATCTTTAATATTTTTAGGTTCAATTTGACATACGGTGAGGGCATAAATGCATTGTTCACCGTCAGTCTGAAGGCATTTTCTAGTAACGACTGGTTGATTCGGGTTTCCAATAATGTTAACAAGAGGATTGTCTTTAGTCCAACGATGTATAGAGGGTTGATGTTGATATACATTTTGCAGATTAGGTGGATTCAGATAGGTGGTAGAAGATTCTGCAACATCTGAAGATGCTGTTGGGTTTTAGGTTCCTTGGATCAAGAATTATTCTAAGTACTGGAACCACGGACATGTTTGATATAATCACGGACAGAAGAATGTAACCACGGATGAAGACAAACTGCGGCTAGTAGAAGAGTGTAACCACGGATAATGATATGTAACCACTTCTAGTCTTGTATAGTCGGTTTAGTTTATTGTATTAGATAAATATGGAAAAGATATTTATCTTGTAGGTTACGTATTGTATAATGTATAGGACTCCTTAGTCTATAAAAGGAGGTCCTAGGTTAGATTAGATATACGTATGTTTTATATCTAAGGTCGATACACTTCAAGGTTGCAAAACCCTAATACTGTAAGAGTATTCGTATTAATAAATAATATTGAGGTGTTGAATGTTTACTGTTCTTCTTCTTAAGATTAAGTGTTAAATTACGCGTAATACTTAATAAGTTCTTTGTTGAAGTCAGTTTCTATATTAGATCATTTGCTCAACTGGGATCAACAAGTGGTATCAGAGCTTGTGATCTAGAGACTATAACGAAGAAGAAGTTCTGTTAAGCTTTATTTAAGTAAGTAAAGATGTCGTGAAACTCACATGGTGATCGCTTAAAGGTACCCATGCTCAAGCATGGTGAGTATCAACCGGAGAATGCGAATGAGGCAATACATTCGTATGATTGATTATGCTCTACGGGATGTTGTTGAAAAAGGAGACACTCTTCCCAAGAAGGGTGAGGATGGACTAGAGATAGCTATTGTTAGTGAAATTGATAAAGCAAAAGGAAGATGGAGATCAACGCCACAAGATTCTCTCCATGGGAATACCCAATGACTATGCTTTGGACTTTGAACAATATGAGTCCGCTAAAGATTTATTGGATGCTCTTGAAACAAGGTTTCTTTGGTAATGAAGCTACTAAGAAGTCAAGGATGAATATGCTCAAGCATCAATTTGAAACCTTCAACGCTTCTTAGTGGAGAAAAGATTGATGGCACATACAATAGACTTCAAAAACTTATCGATAACCAAGTCGTAGATTATAAGGTTCTTCAAGAAGATATTAATTTGAAGTTCATTAGAAGTTTATCATCCGAATGGGCTATTCATACAATTGTGTGGAGAAATAAGGTGGACTTTGATAAGATGACTCGACAATATCTTCAACAACTTGAAGGTTTATGAGTTTGAGAATAACTTTGCTAATGCATCTTCGCTAATCAAAACATTGCTTTTGTATCCACTAATCACAAGAGCCCACAAGATGTATCCATCACGCCTATGGTATAACCACGACTATTGCAAACAATACCATCGTTAGTGATAATGTCGTTGATGGTGCAATTTGTGCTTTTCGGCTGATTTAACTACCGGTGTTCTTGTGTTGAATCAAGATCCGGATCAAATTGATCCTCGATGATCTTGAAGAGATTAATCTTCAATGGCAAATGGCAATGTTGACTCTCCAAGCAAGAAAGTTTCTGAGGAGGACTGGAAGACAAGTTAAGTATGATGGTCAAAGGAGAGCTGGGTTTGACAAAAGCAAGATGGAGTGCTTTAACTGCAAGAAGAAAGGGCACTTTGCTAGGGAATGTCGAGCTCCTAAAAGAATTGAAGGCATAAATGATGAGTGTGTAAATACTCATCATTTTTGGGTCTATCTGAACTGCAAAACGTCTAAAAATGCTCAGAAATGCATCAAAATCTTGAAAATATTCCAAAATTGCATTTTATATGTTTCGGATGCAAAATGTTTAAAATCGATGAAAATGAGCAAAGTTTGCATAATTGGCGCTTTCATCCCCCAAGTTTCTAAAATTGTCAAAAATAGTCCACGAGTCAAAATTTCAAAAGAAAAATCACCAAAGGTCCTTTTAATATCATAACTTGTCAAAATTAGTCCTTTGGTGAAAAATATAAAAGTTTGAGAAAATTACAAGTTTGGTCCTCCAAGTTTCAAAATTGGCAAAATGGCCCCGAAATCAAAATGTCGACTTTGGTCCTTGTACTATTGCAACTTGTCAATTTCAGCCCTTGGATCAACTTTTCGAATTGGCGAATAGGTCCTTGTATTTTTCAGAAATTGCAACTAAGTCCTTGTGATTATTAACCCTTTATAAACCCTTTGGACTTGTCAATACCCATTTGGACCCTGCCACCCATTATGACCCCTTCAATTTGGACCCTCCCCCTTTTATATTAATACCCCGGTCAATCCCTTTGGTCAAACAAACAAAAAACCCGCCAAAGTCTCATCTTCCTCAACTGCTCCCTGAAATCACTCAATTCCATCCCCCTCCTCTCCTTCACATTTTCTTGTCCCCTCCACCTCACCTAAACTACAAAATGCATTAAATTCCTTCCCCCTCATCTCACTCAACCCTCATCTGTCAAAACCAAAATTCCCGCCAAAATGATCCGATGGCCAATATTCACTCAAAGCAATCCAATGGTCAAGAAAAGTGATGGGAAACAATCAGAGATGAGAGAGAAAGAGCTTGGATTATAAAAAAGAGAAGAAGGAAGAGTAGAAAAGAGTCTTGTAGTTTTTAATTTCCATTAATGTCGTTTTTTACTTAAAAGTTTTAGTTAAATGTAAAAGGTTTAGTATTTTGTTTCCTTGTATCAAACTCAAGTAATATTCTCGTTTAATCTAATTTTCGTTATCAATTCCAAGGTTTACTTAAGTTTCATGTTTTATTCCATCGTTGAAAATTTCCAATGCAAGGTCTTATATACAAGCTCTTATTAGCTTATTTTTAAGCTCAAACAGGCTTATATGAGCTTATGATAGCTTTCTGTAAGCTTTTATATCAGTTTTAAGCAGATTTGGTTCTTGGTCAATGAAAGTCAAACTGGGTCAAAACTGAAGTGGAAATGGATATGGGTGATGCAGTGATATATTTGGGTTGTTTTCAAGTTCAATGGGTTGATTTAAATAGGCTAGTGGTCCTTTGGTTACTGTTTTCAAGCCATAGTGGCTGGGACCTCTTGTAAGTGATTTTCAATAGATATTGCATAATCTGTGTTTATGGTTTAGGTTGGTTTTTAATCTGTTTATTAGTTGTATTAAGGTTGATTAAACTCATTTTGATCAATAACATAAGCTAGTTCAGTAGATTGTGTAGTGTAGATTGCATATCAGTCAATAAAGTGGTGTTTGGATTAGTAAGTTAAATTGTTTTAGAGGCTTGATCAGTAGTTTAGACTTGTTGTTCTAGGTTTATTTAGTTCATCTACACTCCTATCTGTCTTTATTTTGCATCTGCAACCCTCTAAAGTCAAAATCACATGCACACTGTCTTAATTCATTAACTGTTGGATATTTGTAAATCAAATCACTTGTTTTGTGTTCAAAATCCATAGACTTAGCTTGTTGTAACTTCATTTCATCATAACAAACCAAGATCAGTCCTTAAATTTGGATCAAAGTTCCATTTGGTCAACTTTTCGCTTTTGTTAAAAGTCAAAATGTTGAAATACTCGGTTTAGTCAAACTAGAGGATTTTTCTTAGCTTCATCTTTAAGCCAATATAAGTGAAACTTGTTGTTTTAAAACCTCCGTTGGTCTAGTTTCTTATGAGCATTTTGTATAATTTTGTGAAATTTTTATAAGGGTCAAAAGAGCTTGTCAAAATGGTCTTAAATGCCCTGTGCGTGGCATTGAGCTCTGTGAGGATTATCAGGTTCTTGCGAGCTTGCATTTGGCTCATAAGAGCTTCTCAAAGTCCGTCCTTGGGTTTGTTAATAGTCAACCAGGTCTAGTTTAGGTTCCACTTTTAGTTTTCAGTTTCCAGCTTATTCAAGTGCTTATTTTCTTGTCCTAATTAGACCCCCTTAATCTGTTTTTAGCAATAAGCTCATTTCATCAAACCTTGGTATCTTGCAAATCAGAGGTCAAGGCTTGTGAAAAATTGTTGCATTTGGTCAATTTTAGCTTATAGTAGCTTGTGTATCAGTTTGGTGCTTGTTTTGTCCCTTTAGCTTATCCAAGTGCTTATTTCATAAGCACATTCCACATCGCCATATTCCTCCACATAGCACCCTGTTTTCTATTTTTCCTAGCTTCCTAATATTATTTTAAGCTTTTCCTGAAATTTTCAGATTTTTCCAAGCTTGTTTGCTATTTTTCTTAATTTAAATCAGTTTTTAAGCATTTTTAATTAGCTTTAAATACAATTAATTAAGAAAATCTTCAAAAAAATAATTTTTCATTTTTCTTAAGTTAAGATAAATATAAAAAGTTAAAAAAATATTTTTCCATAATTTTCTTAGTTTAAATAGTATTTTCTAGCATTTTAATTAGTTTTAAATAGTTTTAAATTAGTAATAAATATATAAAAAGTCTAAAAAATATATTTTCAGTTTTAAAATAAGTTTTATCATATTTTAGATTTTTCTAAGTTATAATTTCATTTTTCTAGGTTAATTTTGTATTTTCTTATATTTTAGTGCATTTTAAATACTTAAAAATAGTTTTTAATTAATAATAATTAATTAAATAGTTATAAAAATAATTTTATTTTTCTATAAATTTTCTTTTATATTTAGGATTGTAAAAATGTATTTTTCATATCCGTAGGTATTTTCCTTCTTTATTTTCACGTTTTATTTTGTACGTTACGTAGTTTTTTTTATTTAAACGTACGTTTTAAGTTTTAAACGTTCATCACTTTAAAAATAGTGATAGCGTTTATTTAATATATTTTATCCTTTTAATCTTCTTAATTTGTATTTAAGTCGCTTTAATTTAGAAACTTTTTCAGTAGTGTAATATTCAATCCAAATCCTTTCCGATCACTATCCTTAGTGATCATTCTATCGTCTGAATTAGTGTTTACACACCATTGAGTCTCCGTGGGACTTAACGACCGGAATTCATTATATTCTCCAGGACTTCATTGCATTTGTGCTAAGTCGCTTTAAGTCCGTTACGGTTGGCCATTCACAAGTGGCCACCTTGTGTGATTAGACTGACGGTTTAGCATGATCAATAAAGAAGACTGAAGAGCCTGCTACTTCTTGACTTTGGTTGCTCGGGATGGGATTGGTGATTATGATTGGGTGATCAGTTGAAGAAGGTCCCAATGCAGCTTTTCTTGCTAGTGAAGCTTCAAAAGAGCATAACTTTGCTCTCATGGCCTATGATCATCTTCCGGTTCAGATTCGAGGTATCCAATGATTCTACTTGTTCTTTTAAATCATGTCATGATAACTTAGAATCTCAAAAAGCTATCACCGAGTATGAGGAAAAAGTAGACAGGCCGACTATGGACAACTTAGGTTATAGAGTTGGTCTAGAGTGTGGAAGAGGCTTAATTCTTGTATCAAATGTGAGTTTGAGTATGTTGATAAAATTAATATACTAGGTGGAGAAATTGATCTTAAGAATAGGGAGATTAAAATGCTTAAAGAGAAACTAGAACAAGCTGAGAGTGTAAAAGTAGAAGCCCTAAAAGAAAAAGAAAAACATGTTGTTAGGGTTGCTAAAACACAATATGCTTCTGATCTAGTAAATAAACCAATAGGTCAAAAAATTGTTTAAGGATGGTACTGGCCTAGGTTACAATAATATGCCACCACCCACTCTTATGCAACATGCACCACAACCAAAAGAGCTCTCATTTAGCAGTGAATTTAGTTTCAACAAACCTGTAGGTGAGACTAACAAGATTGAATCACCTAAGATAAGTTCTGATAAGTCATCTGATGCTCCCATCATTGAAGATTGGGAATCAGATTCTGAGGAAGATAGAACAGAATCAACTAAGTCTGAAGAGATAGAGAAAGTTAAGAAAGTTGATTCTAAGCAAGTTAACCTTGTACCTAGATTTGGAGCTCAAATTGCTAAGAGAGTAGTTGAGTACAAGGAAGTGCCTAGGAACAAATGAAAGATACATACCTAGGGGTAACCAGAGAAACTTTAATGGCCTAATTTCTAACGGTGTTAGGAGATGAGTTTCAATGTGTTAAAAGGCTTGTTTTGTATGTGGTAGTTTTGAACACTACAGAAATTGTAATAAAAAGGACCACAAGTTTGGAATCATTGGAGGAGGGTCAATCATCAAAACTTTTCAAAGAACACAAACCCTCGTCCACAAAAAAAACATGATTCCAAGAGCGGTGTTGATGAGGAATGGGAATACAAAATCTATAGTCATCGCTGCACCTAAATGGGTTCCAACCATCGCTAAGCAAAATGTAAACACGGCTAGCGAGAATCAAACCATCATAAGCAAAATATCACCACTAATTCAAAAATAGTTTTAAAAATTCCAAAGGTGATAATCGACATGTGGTTGGAAATCGCTTTATGTCATAAGGCCTCAACTAGTTGGTAATGGAAGCCTAAGACCAAGGTTTTACCACATGTCAATCTGTGCATCAATGGACCTACAAAATTTGAATATTTTGATGCACAAGGCGGACCAAGTCGAGATTGGCTTGGGTCACAAAAGAACTAATATGTTTAATTTCATGTGCGGGGCAATCTACAAACCGAGCTAAAAGATAAAGGGTTTTGATAGTGGTTGCTCTGGGCACATGACTTGGGATGGGAGCAACACGGAAGATTTTGAAGCTTTTGATGGAGGATATGTGGCATTTGGCAATGATCCAAAGGGAGGAAAGATACTTGGTAGAGGAACAATCAAAATCGAATTTAGACTTTGAAAAGTCTATCTGTACTGAGGACTTAAGTATAATTTATTTAGTGTTTCTCAAATGTGTGATAAGAAAAAGCGGGTACTTTTTGGGAAACCGAGTGTGTGGTGTTGTCTCATGAGTTTAAGATGCACGATGAGAAGTTTATACAACTAAGGGTACCTAGGAAGGAAAATATATATTGTTTTGATCTTAAAGATGTTCTTCCTAATAGGTCCTTATGTTTGTTTGCTAAAGCATCATTGATGAGTCAAAACTATGGCATAGAAGGCTAGGTCATCTCAATTACAAAACAATCAATAAACGGTAAAAGGAAACTTAGTGAGAGGGTTACCTTCAAAGGTTTTTGAGTGTAAGGAACTGTGTGTGGCTGTCAAAAGTTAAACAACATAGAGCTTCTTGTAAGAGAAAAATCAGAACACCATCTCACAACCATTGCTTATGCTTCATATGGACTTATTTGGACCTACCTTTGTTAAGAGTTTGAACCATAAGCGATTGCCTTGTTATCACCGATGATTATAGTAGATTTTCTTAGGTATACTTTTGGTCGCTAAGAGTGAGACTAGTGAGATACTCAAGAGTTTCATTACTAAGATAGAAAATCTAGTAAACCATAAGGTCAAGGTAATCAGATGTGATAATGGAATTGAGTTTAAGAATGATGTGATGAATCGGCCTGTAGCTAAAGGTATAGAAAGACAATTTAGTGTTGCTAGAACACCACAAATGTAATGGTGTAGTGAAAGGAAAAATAGAATACTAATTGAGGTCTGCTAGGACCATGTTGTCGAGTCTAAGTTACCAACTACCTTTTGGGCTAAAGTCAGGAATTGCATGTTATGTGCAAAACATGAGTAAGGTAGTGAAGCCTCATAACAAGACCCCTATGAGTCGTTACATGATAGGAAGCCCATGATTGCATTCCTAAAACCTTTTGGGTGTCTGTTACCATCTTGAATACCATAGATTACCTAGGCAAGTTTCAAGAAAAAGCAGATGATGGATACTTTTTAGGCTATTCTACAAATAGCAAAGCCTTTAGAGTATACAATAGGAGGACTAGAATTGTTGAAGAGAACTTACATGTTCAATTCGGTGAAAAGACTCTAGTGTTGAGACCAAAGGACCAGATCGGGTGCTTTAACATTGATATGCTAACCAAATCTATGAATTATGAGCCTATCATTGCAAGAACTTCCACTAATGTTTATACAGGTACACAAAAGGATTCTGAGGCAGAGACACCTTCCAAGGAAGCTGATTCTCCACAGGAGTTCTATTTGGTTGAAAAGTGGAAAGCTAGTTCTGTTCCTTCCATCATTCACAAGCAAGGTCCCACTAATGATGATGTACTAAATATTGGAGGCAATGTTGATCATCATCAAGATAAGGATGAGTTGGTGAAAGATAACTCTGTGTCGGTAGAAGAACTTGAAAAGAAGAAAAGGCGTTACTCAAGCAATCGCTAAGCCTCAACGAAAGCACTGCTAAGCCTACTAAAACCACTGATGAGCCATCTCATACCACTGATAGGTCAAGTGAAACACCGGATACAAGTACTGGTGATAGTACTTTCTTTGGACCAAATGCAAAGCCATTATTTGGTGATGAGGAGTATCCACATGATCCTAGTATGCATGCTTTGATAGAGATTGATACTCCTACTGATGATGAAGACATGGATGATTTCTTCAATGTTAATTTGACTAACTTGGAAACTGTAATTAATGAAAGTCCAATCACCACTACCAGGATTCACAAGATTCATCCCAAGGAACAAATACTTGGAAACTTGAATACTCTAGTTCAAACAAGAAGTAGGGTTAAGAACACCGAACCCTTTCTCGAACATGGGTTCTTTGCAAGATCACTTCACAAAAGAAATAGTCATAAAGATATGCAAAATTGCTCATTTGCTTGTTTTCTGTCTCAAAAGGAGCCCAAGAGAGTGGAAGAAGCTTTATCGGAAGAAGGTCGGGTAGAATCAATGCAAGAGGAGCTTTTACGGTTTAAGCTTCAAGAGGTCGGACATTGGTTGATCTTCCAAATGGGTGAGGCAATTGGGACTAAATGGGTGTTCAGAAACAAGAGGGATGAAAGAGGAATTGTGGTAATAAACAAATCAAGGTTGGTTGCCCAAGGATACACAAAACTAAAGGTTTGGACTATGATGAAGTGTTTGCACCAATTGCAAGGATAGAGGCTATCAGATTATTTTTGGCTTCTGCTTCATTCAAGAATTTTGTTGTGTATCGATGGATGTTAAAAGTGCATTTTGTATGGCACAATTGATGAGGAGGTTTATGTTTGTCAAACTCTGGTTTTGAAGATCCCGATCATCCCGACAAGGTTTACTGAGGGTGAGGAAGGCTATGTATGGGTTGCATCGAGCTCTAGGGCATACCGGTGTGAGTGCTGTCTACTTATTTGATGGACAATGGGTTTAAAAGAGGGCTGATTGATAAAACTTTGTTCATTAGAAAGCACAAAGATGATATTTTATTGGTTCATGTTTATGTAGATGACATCATCTTTGGCTCTACAAACAAGGAGCTATGCAGAGATTTTGAGAGACTTATGCATGATAAGTTTCAGATGAGTTCTATGGGAGAACTCACTTTCTTTTTGGGGCTACAAGTTCAACAAAGGACTGATGGTATCTTCATCAGTCAAGATAAGTATGTAGCAGATATTTTAAAGAAGTTTGGGTTTCAAGATGTAAAGAGTGCAAGTACACCTATGGAGACTCGAAAACCTTTGCTACCAGATGATGGAAGTCCCAAAGTTGATTTGAAGTTGTATAGGTCCATGA
>CM040246.1:158017735-158033388 GCA_022545495.1 Chrysanthemum lavandulifolium
TTGTCCCTCCGGCTCCTCCCGTCATTGCTCCTCCGGACCATCATCGATGAGTTATCAAGCGTTCATGAAATCCCAAGATGAGATGAATATATTGTTGGTCGGTCGATCAACGATCTCAAGAAGTCTTTAAATGATCAACCCTGCGGGTGAAAACTTCCGAGCAACACGATCGCTAACCCGAGGGGCGATGCTAAAGCGATCACGACCGTAGTGGTGTTTCATACAATGGACCTGCTATTCCTACTACCTCTTCATCTTCTCTTCCAAAGGTAGTGGAAAGTGAACCTCGACTCACAATGGACCCACGACTCCAATGCCCCTCCTCCTGTGGCAATGAGTCAAGTTACCAAGGAAACAACGGACAATGTGCATTATTCAAGTCCACTTAGTACCAAGACAAGTCCCACCTTCTAGTCCATCCTCAAGTTGTCCGAAACCCAAGTCTAATCCAGGAGTTGTTTTGAACCACCGTAGCTCCTGTTGAAAATATCAAATCCAAATCTTCTATTCCATATCCATCACGTTTGAATGAGCAAAAGCTCCGTGAAAAGCTAGTCATCAAATGGACAAATTTTCCAAATTTTCCAAGAGTTACATTTTGACATAAGCTTTATGGATGCTATCATGCCGATGCCCAAGTTTGCATCTACTCTCAAACACATGTTAAGCAACAAGGAAAAGTTTGTTTGAAATGGCTAAAACTCCTCTTAACGAGAACTGCTGCAGTTATCCCAAGAAGCTTCGAGAAAAGCTTGGAGATCCCGGAAATTTCTCTTACCTTGTGTATTCCTCAGAATGGTTGAATGCTTTGCCCTAGCGAGATCTTGGTGCAAGCATTAATCTTATGCCATATTCGATGTGGAAGAAACTTTCTCTTAGGAACTTACTCCTACATGCATGACTCTCGAGCTTGCAGATCGTACAATCTCCGTCCTCTTGGCATTGCCGAGGACGATTTGTCAAAGTAGGAAAGTTCCATTTCCCACCGACTTCGTGGTTGTTGATTTTGATGCCGATCATCGGGTTCCTCTCATTGTTGGTCGAGGATTCCCGAGCAGGCCGTGCTCTCATAGATGTATTTGAGCAGAAATCACATTACGTGTTGGTAATGAAGTCATCACTTTTAACCTTGATCAAACTTCGAGGTACTCGCAAACTATGATTCGAATCGGTTAACCGAATAGATATCATTGATGTTGCTTCAAGAGTACTCGCAAGAAGTTCTTGGTTATGATCATAATTCTTGAGTGATAATCTCACTCATTCATCTCAACCTATCATCGCCAATTCTACTCCTTCTCTCACCCCATTTGAGGAAAGTGACTTCATCTTAGAAGAGATTGAAGCCTACTTATCCAAAGGATTCTGCTCCATGGGAAATTGATCACGCTCCAATTGACATTGAGGAGACATACTTCTCATTGAGAGTTGCTTAATGATGATCCATCATCGCCCCTCACTCTAGTGATTCAATTCTGATAAGATTAATCAAAATGAGATTAATCGAAGGAGATATTCTTCCCGAGAAGTTGTTAAATCATGACATTTCTCCTCCTCTCCTCGAATCGAACTTCATAACAAAAATCAAGTCGGTTGAGAAAATCAAGAATTTCCGAGGTTGAGCTAAGGACTTACCACCTCATCTCGGTATGCATTTCTTGAAGGTGATGATAAATTACCGGTCATTATTGCTAGAGATTTGAGTAAAGATGAAAAAGCCGCTCTTATAAAAATCTTGAAGTCACACAAGCAAGCAATTGCTTGGAAACTCTCCGACATTAGAGGTATCAACCCCGAGTTTTGTACTCACAAAATTTTGATGGAGGATGACTTCAAGCCGCAGCTCAACATCGAGAAGAGTAAATCCAAAATCCATGATGTTATCAAACAAGAGGTTATCAAACTTCTTGATGGGATTGATTTACCCAATCTCGAGATAGTCCTTGGTTAGCCCAATTCATTGTGTTCGAAAAGGGTGGCATTATCATATCACAAATGAAGATAACGAGTTAATTCCAACTCGCAGTTACGGGATGGCGTGTTTGCATTGACTATCGTAAGTTGAATGACGCCACTCGTAAAGACCATTTTCCTCTACCCTTCATGGACCAAATGCTTGAGAGATTAGCGAGGAATGAATACTATTGTTTCCTTGATGGTTTCTCGGGTACTTTCAGATTCCCATTGATCCAAAGGATCAAGATAAAACCACATTCACCCGCCCATACGGAACTTTTGCCTATAGGCGTATGCCTTTTGGCCTATGTAATGCTCACCGCACGTTCCAACGATGTATGATGGCCATATTCCACGACATGATCGGAAACAATGGAAGTGTTTATGGATGACTTCTGAGTCATTGTGGATTCTTTTCAATCATGTCTCTCCCATTTAGATAAAATGCTTCAAAGGTGTGAAGACACCAATCTTTGTCTAAACTGGGAGAAAAGCCACTTTATGGTCAAAGAAGGCATAGTCCTTGGCCATAAGATTTCTAAGAACGGGATTGAGGTAGATAGAGCAAAGGTTAATGTCATTGCTAAGTTACCTCATCCTACTACCGTCAAGGGTATTAGGAGTTTTTAGGTCATGCCGGTTTCTATCGTAGATTCATTCAAGATTTTTCTAAAATCGCCCGCCAATGACCCATCTTCTTGAAAAGGATGCTCCTTTTATCTTTTCACCGAGTGCATCGTAGCTTTTGAAACATTGAAGAAAAAGCTTCATCAAGCACCCATTCTCGTTGCTCCCGGCCGGGACTTGCCTTTTGAGCTCATGTGCGATGCAAGTGATTTTGCTATCGGTGCAGGTCCTAGGCAACGAAGAAATAAGCATTTTCACCTATTCACTACGCAAGCAAAACTATGATCGAGGCTCAACTCATTACACCACCACGTAAAAGAGCTATTAGCCGTGGTGTATGCTTTTGAGAAGTTTCGGCCGTATCTTATCCCGACCAAATGCGTAGTGTATACGGATCACTCGGCTCTCAAATATCTCTTTGCAAAACAAGATGCAAAGCCGAAATTGCTTCGTTGGGTTCTCCTCCTTCAAGAATTTGATATTATCATACGTGATAAAAGGAGCCGAGAACCCGTCACGATCATCTATCCGATTAGAAAACCCTCACCAAGATGTTTTCGAGAAAAGGATATTAATGAAACATTTCCTCTCGAGACACTCAATGCGGTTTCTTTTCGTGGAAACTCTTCTACCCCATGGTTTGCGGACTTTGCAAATTACCATGCGGGTAACTTCATTATGAAAGGGATGTCGACCCAGTGGAGAAGAACAAATTCTTCAAGGATGTTAAACATTATTTCGGGACGACCTTTTCTTATTCAAAATCGTGCGGATCAAGTCATCCGACGGTGTGTTTATGGACAAGAAGCTCTTGACATTCTCAAAGCTTGCCATCTTGGACCCACCGGGGCCATCATAGTCCAAACTACACCGCCAAAAGGTGTTTGATTCCGGGTTCTATTGGCCCACAATCTATAAAGATGCCCACGATTATGTCAAAACTTGTGACGCTTGTCGTCATTATGGAAATATATCTCAAAGGAATGAAATGCCACAAAATGCCATTCAAGTTTGTGAGATATTTGACATATGGGGTATTGATTTTATGGGCCATTTCCTTCGTCTCGTGGAAACAAGTACATACTCGTGGTCGTTGACTATCTGTCAAAATGGGTTGAAGCAAAAGCTTTACCTACAAATGATGCCCGAGTAGTTGTGAAATTTTGAAAGCTCTTTGCCGATTGGAACTCCTCGTGCAATAATCGGTGATCGTGGTACACATTTTGTAATGACCAATTTGAAAGAGTCATGCAAAGTATGGTGTTACCCACCGTCTATCTCATCGCATACCACCCCAAACAAGTGGGCGGTGGAAGTTTCAAATCGTGGTATTAAAAGAATACTTGAAAGGACAAGAGGTGAAAATCGTGCATCCCGGTCGGATAAACCGGATGACGACTCGGGCTTTTCGTGCACCTTACAAAACACCAATTGGGTGTACTCCATACAAGATAGTGTACGGAAAAGCATGTCATCTTCCGATTGAACTAGAGCACAAGGCTTATCGGGCCTTAAAGCATGCAAACTTCGATATCTGAGACAAGGTGATCATAGAAAAGTTCAAATGAATGAACTAAATGAACTTCGTGATCAAGCTTATGAGAACTCTTTGATCTACAAGCAAAAGACAAAGAAGATTCATGACTCCAAGATCAAGAACCGCGTTTTCAACGTTGGTGATCGAGTCCTTCTTTTCAATTCCGTTGAAGATTTTCTCGAAAGCTTAAGTCCCTACCGGTCGGTCCATTCACTATTGCTAAGGTTTATCCTTATGGTACCGTTGAGTTATCTCAACCCGATGGTCCTAATTTTAAAGTGAATGGTCATCGAGTTAAGCATTACTTTGGAGAGGACATTCCCCGTGGTTGTCCCGGATTTACAAACATTCCCATGAACCAATGAATGCGGGGATCGAGTCAAGCTAGTGACTCGGTAATCAAAAACATTAGCACGCACCATATGGGTTTTCACCCATACCTGCCTCTTCTTACCCCTTTCTATTACTAGTGTGGGGGAGTCTCCCACAATGTTGTATATTCTCATTCTTTCTAAAAAAAAAAAAAAAAAAAAAAAAAAAAAGAAATGTGTATATATCAAAACAAAATAATGGTCGTAGTATTTCCCTTTTATGTTACGTGTTTGGCATAACCGCTTGTACTTTGAATATTGAGGGCAATATTCATTTCTAAGTGGGGGAATTCTCACGAATTTCATGTAATTATTTCACCCAATTCCCCGTTTTGGCCAAATTTTTTTTTCGAGTAAGTGTTTTCACTTACTCAAAGAATGGTAATCATCCGCCATGTCTAACCCACATAAGGATTGGCTAATCCAGAGCAAACGGCTCTTGGTAAAGATATCTCAAATCCGTTTATGGCTTGCAATTTGCCTAAAATTGTATGGTGTTCAACTCACCATATCTTTAAACTAGTGAAGAGTTGGCTAGCCCGCAAGTTTATGGCTTGTGGTAAAGGCGCTTGAAAATCCATAATTGGTAATCGACTCACCAAAGATAATATTGATAATTTATCTAAGAGTTGGCTAGTCCGTATAAAGCGGCTTCGTAAAGACAAATCAAATCCGTTCACGACTTATGATTTGCTCAAAATCATTTGGTTATCGTTGTACCAAGGTTCTTACTTGAACGAAACATTTGGCTACTCCAAGTGATGGCTTTTGGTAAAGAGATTAAAATCCATTAGGTTTTCTCAAATCATTGCTAGGGACTAGCAATATCTTAGTATGGGGATTGATGAGTGTCAAATACTCATCATTTTATCTTGTTAAAATGCAAAAACATCGAAAACACTCGAAACAAATCAAAATGATCAAATTATCACAAATCAGTGTTTTATGTGTTTTAAATGCAAAAATATCAAAATCGGATGAAAATGTATAAAGTTTGCAAATTGGCGCTTTAGTCCCCGAGTTTTAAAAGTTGTCAAATCTAGTCCCCGGAAATTCAAAAATGTGGAAATTTATCATTCAAGGTCCCCAAGTATTCTAAGTTGTTAAAAATGATCCTTGAATGAATTTTTGGTCAATTGGCAAGAAAGGTCCTCAAACTTTGGAAATTTACAAAATTAATCCTTGGACCTTAAAAAATGGATTTTATGCAAAAAGGGTTCTTGTATTATCAAAGTTGGCAAATTTAGTCCTTGTGAGAAGTTTGGAAACATGGCACTTTCAGTCCTTGAAGTTTGGGTGAATTACACTTTTGGTCCTTATTGTTATAACTTAACCAAATGGATCCTTATTAATAAATCCAAGCCCAAATCCAAATACAACCTCAAGCCCAACTGCTAGCCCAACTGCCCTTGAACCTTGACCCTTTACCCTTGACCCCCAGGTCACAACTCTTTTTGACCCCAGCCAATACCAATTGTGACCCCTTTGTTATTAATACTCCTCGGTCAAACGAAGGTCAAACCAACCCTTAAACGCGCGCAAAAACCACGGTTACTGTAGACTCTCCTCTCCACTTCTGTTTACTCAAAACCAGCCATGGTTTCACCCCAATTTCAACCCCCCTCCCATTCCTTGTCCCCTCCACACCTTCTAAACAACAAAAAGCTTTAATTAAAACAACCAAATCCATTAATTGATAAAAACTGCTTTGAAGAAATAATTGGCGCCAAAATTCCATGTGGATGGTTCTGATGAGTTTCAGTGATCCAAGGGCTGAGAAGTGGTGGGAAAGTCTCAGAGACACATGGGGAGTATGAAAAGTCTATAAAGAAGAGGAGTGATGCATTGTATCTTGATATCTAGAGTAACTTAGTTAAATTATTGTCGTTTTTAAATAATTTTCAAGTCTTCAGTGTAATTTAAGTTTTTCCATTACCTTGTTTAAGTTATTTTCAGTGTATTTGAATCTTTATCAGTTATCAATTGCAATTTTCAAGTTCATGTCAGTTTGCTCAAATTTTCAAGTACTCAAGTTCTTACCAATATTTGAATGTTGTTAAGCTAGTGTTAGTATGGACTCTTAAGCTCATATAAGCTCCCATATAGCTTATACAAGCTATTAGAAACCTTTAAAAATCAGTTGAGACTCAAAAATCAAAAATCACTAAAAATCCAAATTAAATACTTCAAAAATCAAAAATCACTTGAAAATGGTGATCACAGCTGGAGCAAGGTATATAATGGATGGCCTTGGGTTAGTAGCTTATTGGTAAGCTTATAGGGTGTTTATTGATCTTGGTTCTCGCCCAAGCTTGGAAGCATTTGTAAGCTTTTGATAAATTTGGCATTTCAACGTTGTAATTGATAATTAGCTTTAATTTACATATCTTTGTGTTAATTAGTCAGTAGTATAGTGTGTTTAAACTTTAAAACTAGTAGCTTGTTCTTTAAAATTTGTGTTTTAAGAAAATTTCATTTTGACATCAAACAAGCTTAGGTCTAGAATCTTGGTTTCAGTTGATTAGTGTTGATGATTTGTGTTCTCTTAGTGCTAATATTTGATAATACAAGGTCTCAGAATCAAGTTTATGGTTTAAAATTGTGAGTTGCTTTGTAAAATTTCATATCGCTTAGCATAAAAGGGTGTTTGGTTTGTTGTGTTTAAAGGTGCTTTAGTCTTTATCTTTGTTGGAAATCCATCTAAACAAGTCTAAACCACTTATATCGACCAAGAGAACAAGTTCTAGTTCAAAGAAAGTCAAAATATCATATAATCTTGTATCTCGTGGCTTCTTGTTGATTTTACAAATCCATGATCATCATTTTGTGTTCAAAAGTTAATAATCTTGCTATATTCGCCTTAACACACCTTAACATAACATCATCGATTTAAGATCGGTTTAAATCTCACTTTGGTCAACTTTTGGTTTTCTCAAAAGTCAAAATTTCAAAAGGTCGTTTTGAATAAAATTTGGAATTCCACCGAGGGCTTATTAGTGAGATTCAGTTTATAAGGTTTTGGGAATTAAAGTCTAGTTGCTCAAGAAAATACAAAATGATAGATCTTGGTTTCTCACCGTTTAAGTGCTTATTTTTCTCGCTTTTGTGGGTACTGCTCGAAACCGCCACTGCACGTGGTTAAGCCAAACTTGATAAGCTTGCATTGAGCTTGTTAGTGCTTCAAACTTTATGTTCTCTGGTTCCTTGGAAAGCCAACCTGGTCCTCTTGAGTTGTCAAGTCTTATTTTTCACTTTTGAGCTTATTAGCTAGGGCTGCTAAGGGCTTAAAGCTTGTCCCATTTTCTGTTTTTCTTTACATAAGCCAAGTGCTTATTGCTTATTCTTAGCTTAATCAGTGTGCTTCTTTGTATAATTTAGCCTCATTTCTGTTTATTAAGCTTATTCACATCTACTTTGAGCTTTTGTTTCAAGTTGCAAGCTTGTTTGAGCTTATTCCACAAAATAAGCTCATAAGCCATCTGTTGGATAATAAGCTAATCAAAACTGCTTATTTGTGTTTTGTAATTTTTTGTCTTTATTAAAGTTTCATATTATTAGTATACAAGTAGTTTTCAAAAGAAAAATCACAAAACATCAATATAAAAATAGTGATAGCGTTTATTTAAGATTTTTAGCTTTTGATTTTTCTTTTCAACTTTTAATAAGCAAATCTTGTTTTCTCTTTTCTTAGGTTTCTGTTATCATATAGGATTTTTAGAAAAAGTTTCAGATTTTTCTCTATCTTTTAGTATTTATTATAATTATAAATAGTTAATAAATAATAAATAATTAGTAATAAATAATTAAAAGTCTAAAAATATATTTTCTGTTTTAAAATTAGTTTTATCATATTTTAGATTTTTCAAAGTTAAAATTTTATTTTCCAAGTTTATTTTGTATTTTCTAGTATTTAAGTGTATTTTAAATAATAATTAAATAGTAATAATTAGATAAAAGTGTGAAAAATATATTTTAGTTTTAAAATTAGTTTTATAGTATTTTAGATTTTCAGAATCATAAGTTTATTTTTCTAGCCTTATTTTCTATTTTCTTCTATTTTAGGGTATTTATTAAATAGTTAAAATAGTTTTAATTAATAATAATTAATTAAATAGTGTAAAAATTAATTTTCTTTTCTAATAATTTTCTTTTATTTTAGGATTCCAAAATGTCATTTTTATATTTTTAGGTCTTTTACTTTTAGTTTTCACTTTTTATTTTGTGCGTATCGTAGTTTTAAAACTTACGTTTACGTTTCTTTAATCTGGTTGTCGTGCTTTCCAAATCAGACTCCATTCCATTCCAATCAATCAGTAGTGTAATTTCTAATCATAACCTTTGCAGATCACTATCCTTAGTGATCATTCTATCCTCTGAGTTTGTTTTAAACACACCATTGAGTCTCCTTGGGACTAAACGACCCGGGAATTCAATCTATTCTCCAGGACTTCATTGTATTTGTGTCTGAGCTGTTTTAAGTCTGTTTAGACTTGACTGGTTTAGCACCAATCAATCATCTTTATATATTTAATGTGTTTAGGAAAGAATATTCAATCATATTTAATTGCTTAAGTATGATAAATAATCTTGTCATAAAACATGCATTAAATATGTATACAATTTTGTCCATATGTTTTCTACACAGAGATTTAAACCACTAGAGTTTTCCATCTCTTTGAAGAAACTTATCTTCATTCTCTAGTCTAACTATTAAGATAAACCAAATTTCCAAAATTGATTATCTTTATGGACAACATCTTTAATATTCATAGTATGAGTAATTTACCCAATTCAATATTTGGTAATCCATCATAATGGTTATCGGGTTTACTATAATCCTCAGAACTCATGTTCTTCTCAAAGATATAAATCAAATATCTCGGATATCTTTGCAAATCTATGAATGAAAATTTCATCATCTTGAGGTTAACATTTCATATCTAGCCTCATCATGATATTTACTAGTGTATTTAAGAAAATTATGTATCTTGTAATTTTATCTTTCAAGATAAAAAAAACTCCCACTTGCCTTTTGTAATATATAGACTATCTATATATACTTAGCAATTAGAGCAAAAGTACATTGTTCTCTTTTTGGGACATTACAAATACACATTGATAATTCCTGACTTTAGTTTGTTAATAACCTATTCATAAGTAGTTTAATAAATTCAGAATCTTCAATTTTAAAACTTAATGTGATTCATCACATTCCATAATAAAATGGTGTTTTATTCATCTTTTAGGTTGGAGTCATATTATGTATATTCAATCAATACTCAATTTTTTAACCTTTTTACTTTTTAAGAAAGAAGTTATGGTTATCTTGAATCAAACAAGTCAAATAGAGTTTGATTCTCCTAACTGAATATACCATCAACTTGTGGTATTCATTAGAAAATATTGTAAGACAATCTAACAATATAAGATAAACATATTCCTTTTGGCTTATCTATTTACCAACTAAGTCAACTTAATGGTATAATAGACTTTCCAAGCCAATTTCATGCTTTATAACACAAGTACTCTTTAACCAAGTCACTTCATATCCATGTCTCATCAAGAAAACATAAACTGTTATAATCCGATTATACGTTATAAATCATTGATCAACTCAATGACTTCTTGTATATTTCTTAATTAAAAAACATAAAAAGTTAACGTCTTACTTTATTATAAGTCTTAAAAGACTTTATGTTTATGTCTTTACAATAAATCATAAACATGTTTAACTAAAGTAATTATGAACACAACTCTTGGTTTCAATAGTAATTTCAAGTTAATTTATTTACTTTACAATAATGTAGGATTACATTATTTTCCATTTATCTCATTCCAAAATACATAAATAAATAAATTGAAGTAGTATTAGATTACTTCATTTATTTATGTCATTCTAATAATACATAAATATCTAATTTGAAGTAGTCTTATATATCATTTTGACATATGTTCTAAATACTTGTCTAATTTTGAAACTGTAAATTTATTCCAGATACGATCCCACGTAACATGGAGATTTACTTTGTTGTTGCAATCTCGCCAAGTTCTCACATGACGTAAATTGCAACACCAAGTGTTTTCTTGAATTAGATATGTACAAGTCATATTATAACGTTAGTCTCTTACCTTGTAGTCAAGAGAATCCGTTAAATCATATACCTATATGTTGTACCTTGCACACAATATAGATTTCTCCTACTTTTGCATGGAACAACATCATATAGCAGATAAACAACACAACATATGTTTGTTTATGTGACCAATATGATTGTGTCATTGATATTAGCATAACTAGTAGATGTAGAGCTACTTCATTGTCTACTAAGGAAACGTACATGACTATCCTTGAAAACATAAGTGTCTACAAGTGGAAAGTAATTATCTTAAGACATTCTAGAGATAATCTGGGTTACTACCAATATGACAAAGCTTGTAACTCCCACTGAATTAGAGATCATTACATTAATTCCTTATTCAGTAATCAGAACACAATACTTCCACTAGATTTGACAACATTATAAGTGTTTCATTAACCAGTGAAAGAAAATAGTGTTCTATTTACTTCCCTACACTTTTGAGAAAGTCCATACATAATAATTACTTATGTACTAAAAAAGAGTGTATTCTACTATGTAGATGATGAATTACCCATCAATGCTATTAACTTGAATAATTGGGCATGCAATTTCTTTCTTAAAAGTTCTACTATTCCAACAATTGTAAGTAGTACTTTTAAATGGTCAAAGCACAACAACTAGATAAAATATGCTAGTTTGTCTTTTAACAATTTTGCAGTAAATTAGTCTAGCTTCTAATTTAATAACTCAGAAAATATGCAATTTTCTTAACTATTAAAATTTGCTTACGAGTTATGTATTTAGAATTTAGACAATTCTAATTTGTCCTATCATACCTTTCTCATTCATGAAAATGAATAGGATTGAATCTCACACTTTCTTATAAAAAGAGGACTAGGTTTATTCTTTTAGCAAAGTTGACTTACCAAAAACCCTTACAGTGTAGATCAATTTACCAATACAGAATAACCTCGTTTACGCTTAATGTTGCATTAATACATTTAAAGAATTGCAAAATTCAATTTTAGTATTTTGATAATTAAACTTTTCAAGAAAATAAAATACCCAAGGTAATATTCATCTAACCATATATTTTTTCTCAAAATTAGAATCCAAATTATCATAGTTCTATTACATCGGTTGATCCGCTAGTAATGAAAGCACATAATAAGGTAATCTGTCGAATAATTGATAAGGTTTTAAAGGTACCTTTTGAGGGTCGTTTAAGCCCTTATTTGAGCACTTTGTATCCGTTATTGCTTAATATCGTTCTTTTCACTTTTAGGTCTCTTGAAGGCAAAATGCTGGAATGGCACTTATTTGGACGAAAAGGCGCGAATATACTAAGAAAATGGCCAAAGTCGAATCGAGACACTCAAAGTCGCTGAAAACATAAGGTGACGTCGGTGTTAATTATGACGCCGTCGGAGGATCTTTGTGACGGACGAAGCCAAACTCCCATTTTCAAGTGACGACGCTGTTATAAAAGAGTAGGTCGTCGCAACTCGCACGGCCTAGATGTAATCCGCACGGCGCCGAAGTCAAGAGACGGGCGTCGCAAGCATAAGGTGACGCCGTCGCAAGTCTAACGTGGCCAAGACGAAACCCTAATGACGGCGATACGACGTCGCCACAAAACATAAGGTGATGCCGTCGATATGTAATATTATATATAGAATCCGAATTTTTCAAGATTGTGTGTAGTCTTTGGAGTAAAAACCTAAACCGAACCAAGACTGTCTTGTACAAGATTTTAGGGTTCCAAACCCTATCTTACACCAAGATAAGTGTTTTAGTTCATTAATACAATTATGTATTTGATTATTTGTGTGTATGCTTGCATGTTTTCCATGTCCGCTAATTTACTTGTGTGTTTGCTTAGGAATATGAAACTTAATTATTGAATATTGATTGGTTGTTTCTTATCTTAGTTGACTAATGATCTAGTAATGCGATAGGTCATTCGTTGTGTACTTAATGCTTGATTAAATCTTTGTGAACCTTAGAATATGACTCCTTGAGTAGTTGTAAGCTAAACCATCCAAAGAGTGCCTTAGAGTAAGAGTTTATTATCCCTAGTGGGTTTTGTAGACGAGACCCTTTGGTAAGTTCAAAGAGTTGGGAGAAACGATACCCTACAACCTTAGACACACAACGCAACTAGGAATAAGGACGTGACAATTCAACCACCAATAGGAGATAATTAAGGAGTAGTAAAACCTAAGTAAACACATCTTTAAACTATCATACGAGCACACATTAATTAGACATAGACTACATACACCTTAGATTAGATAATTAGATAAGTAGAGTAATCGGTAGCAATACCAACCCCCCAAATTCAAACCCGAGATTCAGACCTTTCCATTTCCTAAAAAAATATAAAAAGACAAAAATAATCTTCCTCAACCACAACCTTAGCGTAGTAACTTCTCACTAGCATTCCTATTCCCCAGAGAACGATATCAATACCGTGGCTTACCCTAATAATACACTACAACGATTAGGTTCACCGCCTAGGGTGTTGAAAAACTTGCTCGACGAAAAGGAAGTTCCTTTGACCCCGAACGACGCGCGTGTGCGTTATCAAGTTTTTGGTGCCGCTGTCGGGAATAGAATAGCTAGTTAGTAGTCCACCTCGTTTAGGTTTCTTTACTTGATTCCTATCAAGTAAATTTTTCTCATTTTAGCTTTCTCTTAATCTATCCCCTCTTCGTGACCTTTGTTCAGAACCCCATCACTTTTCATCATGGAAGGTGATAAACCACCAAGCAACAACTCCCATCAAATAAACACCCACCACTCGATCCAACTTTTGCCAACCAACCCGAGCTCGCATTGTTAGTGAAATTGGAGAGCTTAAGAAACTTAATAGGATAATTGAAAATGCACTTGAAAAGCCCTCGAGGAATCCACTGGTACCTTAGATAGTGATTCAACCTCAAGTGATCCTAAGATGAAATTGTAGAAGGATATTATAAGGTTTTGGAGATTATGGACTAATTTAGGAGGAGGAGGAACTTAGGGAGTATTTCGATTCATACCCTAATGGAAAGGAAACCGCTTATCACTATAATGTAGTTAACTTCCATGACCGCCTTTCAAACCATGCATAAAAGTGGTGACCCTAAAATATCAAAATACCGTGCATGATTGGTTATTTATATAGGGATCACACTTACATAGATTATAAAGCACCCATGAACATAATGTCTAGGCTCTACTACAATTGGATCATGAGAGAAATTTAGGACCTATGAGGGACCTCTTTACCCTAGGAAAGTGAGTAACTATGTTGGGAGGGTTAAGGGATTGCATGTCTTCGTGGAAACTTCACATATAGGTGTGATTTCATGATCCTAGAAAATGTGAAAGGCATTATTGATGGAGTTTTAGGAGATGTAAAACTTGGGAGACCATTTATTGAGGAATCTAATATTGTTTATGATCAAGAGGAAGGAATAGTCAATTTCTCGAATGAGACCGAATGTTTTAATATATAATGCCCCGCAAAATAAGAGGTTTGAGGGCATTGATGAGTTAGATGTAGATAGCATTCCGCCTTTGAAGTTGATTGGAAGGACAAGGTCCCTTATACCGCCTGTCTAGAATTGGGCCCTGAATATATTCGTGATGAGAACAGAGTTAAGATAATTGAATGGGCTTCTAAGAGGAGGAAAACGTAGGAGCACGACTACGAGTCTAGCTACAAGACTCTTAAATAAAGAAAAGCGCTTCGTGGGAGGCAACCCATGCTTAATTGTTTGCTTGTTAGTGTCATATATCTTTTATTGATTGTTTATTCTCATGTTTAAATTTGTAAAAATGCTTTATTTTGTTTTTAACCTCGTCTTAATTGCATATAAAGGTATTTTACATAAGGGATAAGTGTAGGAGGATTACACGCTTTTCAAGGAAACGTAAACATGAGAATAACAATTCATTAAAAGATATATTTGTGTGTTTGTTCGAGTCAAATGCTTGTATCGAGTCATAATGGATGTTTTGCGTAAATTTTTTCCGATTCTAAAGATGTAAATTTTCCGAATTTTTTCGTAAAATCGCAGACCGCTTTTTGTCGGGATAACTTTGACGTCGAGATCGCAAATCGACGGCGTCGTGAAGGAGTAAAACAATGATTATTTTGTTCTCTTTTTCGAGCTACTTAAAAATTTTGAAATTTTCCGTGTCTTAATTTTCCGTAAATTTTGTAAACATCCATTCCACAAGCATTATATCCTAGTTTAAATCGAGTCTTATATATATTATTACCGCCGATTTTACGTGAAGGTTTCGTTTATTTCTTCAAGTGTGCGTGTTTAATTTATCAAGAAGAAGTTACATAAGATTGGAAGGAGCTTTTCACGCATAAATTCTTCTTGGAAAGGATTTAACCACTACTTCACACACGGATCCTACCGAGCTAATCGGGAGTACTAGTTTCTTTCGTTTTTAATTACCTTCCATTATCATAACTTTGATACTTTCGGGGAACATTGGGGACAATGTTCAGTTTAAGTGTAGGGAGGAAAAATAAAACGGGAACTTTGAAACTATGCTTATCTTTGATTATTTGCTTTGTCCAATTGTATTTGTGTAATAAACCATGAGAAAATGTCGGTTAGGGTAATTTTAGCACCAAATTTAAAATTTTTCATGACATATAGGAGTGGGCCATTAGTCTTAGCAAAAGCGTCTCACGGATAGGAAGTTATATGACTAGCACAAAAACCCTTTACCACCTAAATTCCACCCAAAATGTGAGGATCGCCTTTAGATTAGTAGGAATTAAAGCATTCATCTTTAATGCTTAGAGTGTAAACCGGTAGGATATTAGATTCTAGAACTTGTTTTGTGATGCATTCCGAGATCGCTAGTAAGACTATACTTGTGTAGTTAGGAATAACTAAATGATAAGAGGCATTAGGATAACCCTTGTTTAATACCCGTAATATAATTACTTCTTCCACATCGGTTGAGTAATTCCCCACACCTTTGCGTTGTACTCATCTTTAGTACACGATACCCTAGTTAACCCCTCGTAGCCTATCCTTTTCATGTTCTCGTGATGTTTCGGTTTTT